>BLKR01009335.1:0-129025 GCA_011170035.1 Teleogryllus occipitalis
CTTCGCGAGGAGGTGCGGCGCGGGGTGCGGCGGCCTGCAGCCACTGATCACCGCCGACTGCCCGCGCGGTCCAGCGCCCTAGGCCCGCGCGTTGCGCAACGGCAGGCAGGCGGGCAGCAGGCACGCGGTTATAAATTGCGCGTATTTTGTGGCGCGCAGTTGAGCCGGCGGCGGCGGCGGTAGCGGTGAAGGCGGTGGCGGTGATAGTGGCGGCGGGCGGCGGCGGCCGCGGAGGCAGTAGCAGCGGCGGCGGGGGTGGCGGCGACGAAGGCGGCGGCGGCGGACGCAGGGGCGGCGGTGGCGGGGGTGGCGGAGGCGAGGTTGGCGGAGGTGGCGGAGGCGGGGGTGGCGGAGGCGGAGGCGGCGGAGACGGAGGTGGCGGCGGTGGATGCAGCGGCGGCGGTGGCGGTGGCGACGGTGACGATGGCGGGGATTGTGGTGGCGGTGGCGATAGCGGTGACGGTGGCGGCGGCGGCGGCGGCAGTGGTGATGGAGGTGGCGGTGTTAGTGGCGGCGGCGGTGGTGGCGGTGGCGATTGCGGTGATGGTGGCAGCGGCGGAGGCGACGGCGGAGGCTGCAGCAGCGGCGGCGGGGGTGGCGGCGGTGGCGGGGGCGGCGACGGTGGATGCAGGGGCGGCGGCGACCTGTGGCGATGGCGGCCTGTGGCGATGGCGGTGATAGTGGAATTGGCGGCGGTGTCGGTGGTGATGGCTGTGGCGGCAGCGGAGGCAGCAGCAGCGGCGGTGGCGGCGGCGGGGGTGGCGGAGGCGGAGGCAGCGGAGACGGAGATGGTGGCGGAGGCGGAGGTGGCGGAGACGGAGGCGGGGGCGGAGGTGGAGGTGGCGGCGATGGATGCAGCGGCTGTGGCGATGGCGACGGCAGTGATAGTGGTAGCGGTGGTGTTAGCGGTGGCGGTGATGGTGGTGCCGGCGATGGCGGTAGCGGCGGTGGCGGCGGTGGCGGCGGTGGTAGCAGCGTGGCGCTGACCTCCTTACGTCGCGCACGTCCGCGCCCGGGGCGCGCCGGCGTGTGTGCCCGCCCGGCCGCCCGCCCGCCCCGCCTCGCCGCACCGCGCGCCGCGCCGGCTTTTCCCGCCCGGCCGACCAATGCGCCACGCGGGCGCGCCGCCCGGGCTCCGCCCAGTCCCCGCCAGCGCGCGCTTAATGAATGCGTAATTGGTTTTATTGCTCGGACTGTACGGTGGGTACTTGGAATGGGAGGGCTGCTGGTCCGAGGTCGTCTGTCTTCGGCTGAGTGTTCGCTTCATTGGCTCCCAGGAAGCAGTTCCGGTCTTTCTCTTTCTCTCATGTGCGTTCGCAGCCGTAAACAAGGGGAGGGCCAACTTCATTTCTGGGGCCTCCTTTTGTCAGTACTTTTCTTTATTTATAAATGACTTTTTACAAGTGGATAAATATAACTTAATACACGTGGAATGAAATTATATAACTTTCATTATTCAGTTCATAAATGCACAATTGATTTTTTGTTGAACCATTTATAGGTTTCTCAAATGTCGTGTAACAACTCCACAAATTGTTAATTTAAAAAATGTTAAAACCCAGGACGAATTAAATTTTCGGAAATAAAAAGTTTTATTATGAAGGGATGCAGGGTCACTTTCCAAATTTTCATTTGGGGGAGGCACAGTCCACAAGGTCTCTCTGTGCGTACGCCTGTGTTTGCTCTTCGGGCGTATTTGCAGCAGGCGTCAAGTTCTTCTTCCCTCTAGATCTGACTGAGATGATTCAAGGTATCAACTGATGTCACTGCAGTGCCTCTGACCGGGAGGTCCTAGGGTTCGAGTCCTGACGGTGGCACAATTTTCAAGACTTACTAGACAGGTAGCTTGAATTCTGCTGCCATCTGAAAGAGTGTGTTATTGACCGGCTGTTCTGATCGGTACTTTTCCGTGGTTTCTCTGTTCAGTACCAGTTGAATGCCAGAGCAATACCTTAACAACCCGGCCACATAGCGCGCGATCTTTCCTTCCACTTCATTACTACATACGTCGTGAGACGAGCCGCGAGCTTAGAGCTTGACCCGGGTAATGTGGTGCCCCGCTAGTGAGAATTACCCGGATGAAAAACCCCGCAAGTTGACGTATAGTTCGGCGCCGGCGCCGGATCTCATCAACTAACGAGGAAAGAACACCACCACCTCACGTCATAAAAACATAAACTACACTTACGGGGTTAATGACTCAAGCTGGTGACGCGCAGATCACTCCAACAATTGAAAAAAAATCTGCGTTAAATATGGATGTTTTGGGGCACAGCGTGCGTTAATGAAATTAGTGCCTTCTTAAAGACTTCTTGTAATAAAGACATATTAGAGATACTATTCTAGCAAGCAGAATGAAGGAAGAAATTAGGCAATCTTATACCTCGTAATTCCGTTGAAGAAACAGTTAAATTTCTGTATTAAAAGGAGAGTGTTTTGCTACATTTTCAATCTACCCTCCCCATTTCTACCCTTTCCTTACTACTAAAAACCATTAGCGCCTAAACCGTTCACACGATTTTCATTAAAATCGATATTTTCCCAGGGATCTTGCTGATGTAGTGACCCTTTAAATTGACAATGGATACTTCATATGAAATATCAACGATTTTTTCATAATTTTCTCCAAAATCGCTGAATTTTTGTTCTTTAATTTTCTCTCGAATAGAGCTAAGTACGTTAATAAAAATGGTGGCAGAATCTAATTGCACTTAACCTCTGTATTTTCGCAAATCACAAAAATGTAAATTATGCGTCGTGTTCCTACAGCCAGGGACCGAAAAGGTATTGAATACCGGTAAAAATACCGGTATAATACCGGTATTTTTCCATACCTTTTTCAAATACCTTTATTCTTTTATACCGGTAAAATACCTCTATAGGACGTCTATACCGGTATGGACGTCCATAAAGGTTATACCGGTATTATACCGGTATTTTCAATGATGAAATATAGCTTACCATCCATACATGTTGAAAAAATAGGTTACTTTAGTTAATAATATCTCACAAAATGTTTATTAATCAAATATCATTTCATAATTGTTATTTATTGTTTAAATTATTATTTCGTATATATCTATATCTCTCTCTCTCTCTCTCTCTCTCTCTCTCTCTATATATATATATATATATATATATATATATATATATATATATATATATATATATATATATATATATATATATATATATTGTATATATGTATATATATGTGTGTATATATATATATATATATATATATTGTATATATGTATATATATATATATATATATATATATATATATATATATATATATAGATATATATAGATATAGATATAGATATCTATCTATATGTATGTATATATATATATATATTATATATATATGTTACTATATATATGTTACTATACATATATATATACTATATATATGTTATATATATATATATAACAACTGTATTAAATTCTATTCTCATTATTGTAAATGTTTTGTTTTCGGGCGTTTACGTTTTGCATACGTTGTATGTATTGAAAACCTCCCTTAATTTAAACTTCGGAAAAGTTGAAATATGAAATAATAATTATTGATTCCATTGAAGAGAACCTTTTCGTAGTGTCCTTCATCGAGCTATCTCCCATCTGACCTGAGAGATGACCTAAGCCTGTCTTTGTATTTCGCACATGGAGAGGCTGTCAACGTATGCGCCGGCCGTAGGCGTAGGACCGTTTCTTCCTTCCCCGACCCCTCCTTCGGCGAACTGAGGAAGCGTTGACACCTTGAGATAATCACGAACGCTCAGGCTTTCTGGCTCAGTTTTGTTATTGTTAAAAAATGATTTCCTTTTACTTCATTTCACAATTAAATCTTAATTATACATTAATAAATAGGGCTAAAATAAAATGTTATTTTCCTGGTTAATATGAAGGGTTTAATATATTTTGACATTAACTGCAAATATTGAGAAAATTTGTAATAAAAGTAAATTATTATGTTATTATATTATTATATTATTATTATTATTATTATTATTATTATTATTATTATTATTATTATTATTATTATTATTATTACTATTATTATTAGCTATTAACATCGCATGTGGGCAAGGGTTCCCTTCTACGCGAGTAGCTTACATCGTAAAATGCATCTGGAGGAGCCCACTTCGAGAAGAGTGTTTCTTCCTTAATAATAAGAAATACATACTAACATTATTAATTAATAAAAATAGTTTATCGATATTAACATTTTTACTTTTTAATTAAAATTAACATTTTATTTAAATAAGAATAGTTAATGTCTATTAGCATACAATGTCAATTTTTAATATTGTTTTAGTTATAATTAATAATTATTTATAATTAATTAATATATATAATTATAATTATTAATTATGGTGCAGAATAAGGAAACTGGGCCAACTGAAAAAATTATTTTCGGGAATGTTAGTTATGTTATCAAATTTAAGCAAATAATCGTATTTCGTGATAAACACAGTCGTGCAAAAAGGAAGTTTGGTATGCGTGGGAAGACTCATTTATGGATAAGAAGACACGTTTCTCCATTTTTTATCGCAACTAGAAAGGACTAGATTTATACGGAGAAATTCGATAAATTTTCAACACTATGACGTGTCGCCAAGCTCTGCGCCGGACGTGAGGTCCAAGGTCAGCAAACGAGCTCGTGTTGATGTCTGCGAAAGACCGTTGGCTGGTCCCTCCGTCTGACGACAGAACTCGACTTCCCAGTCAACGGCAGAACTCGACCTAGATAGAATATGTGTCGAAAATCCGTCACCCTCGGGACTCGAACCCTAGGACCTCCCGGTCAGAAACTCTGCCGTGTAAATAGTTGTTTCCTCTGAGCCATCTCAGCGGAAAAAAATCACAATGAATTTCCCCCAAATACCTGTATGATTCTACTGAAATACCGGTATTTTCCTATGAAAATACCGGTATTTTGATGATAGAATACCTGTATAATACCTTTAAATAGAGGTATTTTACCGGTATAGACGTCGGATAAAGGTAAAATACCTCTAAAAATACCGGTATTTGACGTCTTATACCGGTATTTTTAAAGGTATTTTGAATAAAGGTATAATAGAGGTAAAGGTATTTCTATACCGGTATAAATACCTTTACCGCTATTATTTCGGTATTCGGTCCCTGCCTACAGCATTGAATATGTATATATTTTTTTAAATTTTAAATCACTTCTTAAAAATTATATTTTTACGACCAGGTTTCATAAAAAAACCGTGAATTTTGGCAAATAGCAGTTCAACTTTCTTTTTGAAGTGACGTGAACTTTTATATTACAACTCAGACGTTTGCGGGTATGTGAAATGCTTACGAAGCTTGAGTTCGAATCGCGGCATTGGCAAAGATAATTTCCGGCTTGCAAATACTTTTGCAGTTCACATGTTATAGTATTATGTACCAGTTACAATCGATGCGAGAAAGTATGTGCAGTTATAGCACCTATTTTCTTTCCTTAATTCTTCGCTAATTCACGATAACGATTTCTTTGCATTGCGTTTTATACTTCGATTTAGAGCTTCATTTGAGAGAATGTCAGCTGTTACGGTGCCATTAAATCGGGAGCTTACACAACACCACAACTGACGTGACTATGGTGTCGTTCAACCCTCCGACTGGATGGTATCGTAACAGCTGATTTACGTCCTTGTTGCTGTTGCCGATCGACATTTAGTTATACTAGAAGAGTCGACTTTATTAGATATTAGCGTCGGAAATCTCAGACTGCTGCCATAACACATACTTCTGACAAATTATTACCTACAACAGTACTGACAGTAGTAGTACGTCTGTCCGTCCATCCCTCCCTCTGTCTGTCCGTCCGTCCGTCTAGCCGTCCGTCTAGCCGTCCGTTTGGCCGTCCGTCTGGCCGTTCGTCTGGCTATTCGTCTGGCCGTTCGTCTGGCCGTTTGTCTGGCCGTCCGTCAGGCCGTCCGTCAGGCCGTCCGTCAGGCCGTCCGTCAGGCCGTCCGTCTGGCCGTCCGTCGGACCGTCCGTCGGGCCGTCCGTCTGGCCGTCCGTCTGGCCGTCCGTCTGGCCGTCCGTCTGGCCGTCCGTCTGGCCGTCCGTCTGGCCGTCCGTCTGGCCGTCCGTCTGGCCGTCTGTAAATAACGCTAGCGGGTAAGCCGTTCAGACAATTTTCTCCAAAATTTGTATTACCCAATCGATCTGGCTGATGTCGCGGCCCCTTGAATTTGAAACCGAAATTTTAATTTTGGGTGTACTTTACATGAAGCCCCTGGGACATTTTCCAAATTTAAAAAAATGTCTCCATCGTTTTTGATTAAATTTTGTTGTTCGACAATGTAAAAGATATTTATGAGAAAGATGCAGGACTTATGTGCCTTGAAAACCCTAATGTTTTGAAAACTGCAAAACTTCAAATTTTGTCGGCATCTTCCCAGAACTAAAATATTAAAGTTAGAGATTTTTGTCTTAAAGAAAACTGATCCTTAAAAGTAGATTTTGAAATAAGATCATGTACAATTTTTCGAATATTTTAGTACTTTTCGCGTAATTTTGAGTAAAAATACGGGTGAGAAAGTACGTGCTGTTTGAGCACCACTAGTTGAATTTTCAGTTGGGGAACAATATGCGTGCGGACCATGATATTATCATGACTCTTATAGGGAAATGGCAACATTCAGTGATGGAATCTTTTACAATTTTTGTCGAATTATTTTGTAAGCTAATCTTATCATTCATCGGTATTTCTCAGGAATTTGAGATGCGAATTTCCAGATGTTTTTGTTATGGAACTGCGCACTATGTTGTCATTCATTTCTGCTATCAACAGCAACATTCTGTTGCGACATTAAGTAACTGAGAGGTCTTTCGAATGATAAAACTAGTTAAAATGAGTTTCGATCCCAACTGTTATCAAGAAGATAAGTCACTATCGTTTCCGCCAACACGCTCTGTATCTTTCCAGGAAAAGCGTTCAAGGCATGCATTATTTCATTTGATAAAATAATTCGTTTTTGTTCTGATAATATTCAGTTAAGGTATAATGTTCATGTCATTTCATATCATATACTAAATGTTCTAGAAGAACAGTTTGTAAATTTTGCAGATGAGAAAAAAAACTTAAGCAAGAGATCCGATAAAGAGGTGTGCAAGAGGAAATATCTGTTGAATCTCTAGCTGTGAATTTCTTCGCGTTAATTTCTGAAGCAATTCTGGGAGGATCACAAATTGTAATTAATGATTAATAAAATTAATCAAGGGAGTCGCCTATTCTAACCCTTCGAAGAATGTAGATGCGAGTTAAAAATGTTTACTATGAACATGACAGAGTATTTGAGAAGACTAAAGTGAATCAGGGAAAGAAATTTGTAATGTTCCCACTCGATTGAAAGTAATATTCAATGGCAAAATCCATTCATAAATGAATTAATAAGAAATAAATTAACGGCATCGCGCAATTGCCAAGAATTATATGCTTGCGAGTTTTCATTTTAATTAGTATTAATGTATTACATGATTTTATTTCAAATTAGTGTAATCCGGAAATTTAACTTTCTACCGCCTATATTATTGTTCATGCCCCATTATTTCTGCTAAACCTGAGTTCTGTTCTACCTGAGCAGGTAATAATTAACTGGAGGCAGGTATTACATCTCTAAATATCTGTGCATTCTTGCAGTAAAAAAATTCGAACATATGTTGTAAAATATGCCCAATAAAGTTACATTCCCAAGCAAAACCCTCCGCAGCGTGAGATGGAAAGTCGATATCTGTCTCGAACCCTAATTCTCCTACATTTGTAGATGAAACCTCTTTGCGAAGTGGGGGATGGGAGTATGTACGCTCGAGAGTTCATCAGCATCAACATGATAACAGTAGATATTTCTCAAAACAATCGTTAAATTTCATGATATCTTTCATAGTTCATCGCAGAAAATTTATTTTGGTTCTAAGGAATGACCTATTTAGAAAATCACATTACAAAATCAAATAGCGGATTACACTAAATAGAAATAAGTATGTAACAATAAAATTTTCATAGAAAATATGCTGAAGAATTTGTAGAATTCAGAAACATGAAACTTGCTAAGAAAACAGGCAAAATACGCATATATCTATCATAAAATTATCTTCAAATGTTTGAAAATTGGTGTTTCGCCAATTGAGCATAATTTCTGACTGCTGAGAGAAAATATTCATTTTAATTGGTATTCAGTCTCTAATAATATTGAAAATTATTCGTGCGATCTCGGGTTCGATTCTTAGTCGGGGCAAAAATAAAGCTGTAGCTTTCTAAAAGAAAAGTCTAAATTTTTGTAGTTGTGTGACGAAAGAAAAAGCTCAGGCAGGCCAAGTAGGCTAGGTACTGTGATGGAAATCCGTAATGTTTGCCGCTATTGTCTCCCTTACCCCCAAGCGCGGGTAATAAATAAAAATAAGATCCAGGCTTGGGAAAATCTGGCTACAAAAGTCGCATTAATCCGATCCTAAGTCTTCAAATTATTATTATTATTATTATTATTATTATTATTATTATTATTATTATTATTATTATTGTTATTATTTGGTCGCGAATTGCCCAACTACGGACCACGCTTACGTGCAGTTGTGCCTACCGAGGCCCAGTCATATTTTCCTGGGGGTATGAACGTGTCTTTATTGGGCAGGGATCAGTATTTCTATGCTGAGGCCGTTCTTACACCCCAGGATTGTAAGCCCTGGGGGATGAGGTTTGAAAAGGATGATAATGAAGATGAAACGGACCACCCAACCACTGCAATCTCGAACCCGCGATCCTTCGGTCCAACACTGCCACCTACTGCCTTCTCATTTCTCAGCATCATCTCATTTCTTTTTGTAAATATTTAATTTAGCCTAATAACAGCTCTATTTCTTTCTTCTCTCCATTTGCAATTTAAATGAAAAGATTCCTTCACAAAATGCAAATGAAGATGATGTGTCTCTTTTCCATTGTAGCCGCTATACAGTAACACTATCATGCATGCGTGTGTCAGCGTTCAGAAAACGCAATTTTTCAATTCTAATTTAAAGCGTTCAGAAAAAGCAATTTCAATTCTAAATTAAACACTATACGATACAACGTAGCAGATGTTACTCATGTGTTAAAATAAATAACAACAAATGTTAAAAATTTACTAAAAGGAGTACATTTAAAACAAAGGAGCACGAGAAAAATAACTGACGTTAATGAAGGACTGTCCTCCAAAATGGAGGAAGGTTGGCAACCATACTTACTGAGGCTCAGTTACATTTATCCCATGGCAAGTGTATATGTGAATCCCTTTTGGGGGGATCGGAATTATGCTGAATCCAATTTTTCTCCCTCAGGGTTGCTAGTCCTGCAAATATGGGGTGTGAAATGATGATAACGAAGGATGATTTTCAATTATTATTGTTTATTATTATTACTTTTATTATTACTATTGTTATTACTATTATTATTACTATTGTTGTTGCTATTGTTTTTACTATTATTACTATTATTATTATTACTATTATTATTAACATCACCACCATCAATATTTGTATCTTCAGTGCGTTGAATGGGCGTGAGTGGTGGCGTGCGCTGGGCTCGTGTGACGGTTGGGGGCGTGCGCACGCCGCCGGCAGGAGCGTGGGGCGTGGTACAGCGCGCTCGTGGGCGCGTGTGCGGCGCCTGCTCCGCCTCCCCCACCCCCCGAAAGCGCCCCTCCCGATGAGCCGTGTCGCGACGCGTCGAGGTCGCTCATCAAGGCGTTTTTTGGCCGCTGTCGAAGTCCGCTGACGAGCCCGGCCTTTGCTCGGAGACCGAGCGGCGACGGCGGCGGCGCGTCCGGGGTCGGCGGCGGCAGCAGGCGGGGGCGCAGTCGGTGGAGACGGAGTAGTTGGGGTGAATGAAGAGGAAGAGGGAGATGTGGAGGACGAGGAGGAGCGGTAAAGGAGGAGGGGGAGATGATCGCGAACGGAAAGGAGGACAATGAGGAATAGGCTGGCGAAGGGGAAGGAGGAGAAAGAAGAGATGGTGGTGAAGCAGAATAAGGAAAATGAGGAGCCGGAGGAAGAGACAGCGAAAGGAGAACACGAGGTTGAGGAGGAGGAGGAACAGTTGGAGGAGTCGGCGAAGAGTGATGAGAACGCGGGCGAAGGGGAAGGAGACGGTGAAGGAGGAAGAACAGATGATGGTGGAGGGGAAGGCGGAAATGGGGAGGAGGAGGAGGGAGGGAAGGGAGAGGATTAGTAAGAGATGGAGAACGCAGTGGAGAGAGACGTGAAGAAGTGAAGAGGGGGCGGGCGATAGGGAAAGAGGAGAGCGTCGTGAAAGAGGAGGCGGTGGTGGCGGCGATTGACGAGGGCGGAGGCGGGGCAGAGGCGGTGGCTGGAGTTGTGGCGGCGGCGGAGATGGGGACAGTGACAGTGCATGTGGGAAAGGCGGAGGCGAAGGTAGATAAGGCAGCGCGAAGGATGGGTCAGGCAGTGAGGGTGGCAAGGGAGGCGCATCAGCGGAGACGAGGAGGGGCAGCGGCGTGGGCGCCCGTGCGCTGCGCAGCGGCCGAGGTCGCCAGGGCAAGGGGGCGGGGCCAGCAAACCGACCGAATGCGGATAGAGAGTCGCCTTTCGAACTTGTTTACGCGTCGAAGGGTCGTAAACAAATGCATTAGTGCAGGGTATCGCCGAGTTCTTGCTTTTCTGACCTGTGCTGTGATTGGAAAAGTTCTGGGATCTCCAGTTAGGTCGACCGCCAGGCGATGACAGCGAAGTGAAGCCGTTAATGTCTTGCACTCCGGACTTGTGAAGAGCCTACAAATCTGTTTTACTTTCTTGGAAACTAATGATAAAGGAAGTTGCGTAATATTCCCAAAAATAGATGTCCAAAATTACACGTTTTTGCGATCTGATACTGAATCAGTGTTGTTTTTTTTTCAATATTTTTCTGTTCATCTGTATTGAACAGTTGGGCCTAAACACTACACGAGGTTTCTCTAATAAGAAAGATTATTCTTTTGTCCAGGGGTGTCTAACTAGCGAATCGTCGAGGGTCACAAATAAAACCTTTCATTTCACCAGTAGCACACTGCTCTCACCCAACTCCCAATTCTCCCACACTTCATCAAGCCACCATTGCCTCCGTGCCCCAGCTAAGGCCGGACTCGTCATAGCCCATGATACTACACATTCCAAAAACATTAATATTTCGCTCAAGGGAGCACATTAAAATAAACTCATCCAAATAAAATTGCGCCCTAGGTACGTATAAATTAAACGTGTCGATTTATTGCAAGTTTAATACGTTTTGCAATATTTCCCGAGGTTGGTTTTTCGAGGGAGGGCGCCGGCCTCGAGCGCTTAAGGAGCAGCCGCCACTGGAGATGGGGATTATGAAAGGTACACAAGGCAAGTTAATTTTAAACAGAAATAAGATTTTGTTAATACCCCTTTTTGGCACAAAGAAAAGAATGGTTTATTTTCATCTATTCGTACCAGGTAGCCGGTTACTTGTGAAGTGAGACCTGGTAAACCTCAGTCGAAGACCAGGAGAGGTGGCTCAGTGCATCAACTGATGTCACTGCAGTGCCTGTGACCGGGAGGTCCTAGGTTCGAGTCCTGAGAGTGGCAAGATTTTCGACACTAGCTTTTCAGCTAGGTCGAATTCAGTCGCTGTCTGGAGGAGAATTCTAGCGGCCGGCTGCTTTGATCGGTAGTTTTCCGTGGTTTCTCCGATCAACACCAGGCGAATGCCGGAGCAGTACCCTATCAAACGGGCCACGGACCGCGCGCGATCTATCCTTCCCATTATTTGTCCTATCCTCTCCCATTACACACACACACACACACACTTACACTAACATGCACTACACTACCACATATCCCGGGAGACCGGTCGGGAGCTGAGAGCTTGTCCCGGCTGGAGCGGTGCCCCGCTGGTGGGAGAGTCCTGGTTAGGGGGAAACCAACTAGCCGACGGTAGGTCGGTGCCGGATCTCGCCATCCAGCGGGGGAAGATCACCGCCATCTTCCGAGAAAAAAACATGCACACTAACGGGACTAATGACCTGAGTAGTTGACGCGCCTGGAAACATGAATCAATCAATCAATCGCGCGCGATCTTTCCTTCCTCTTCCCTGACCTATCTTCTCCACTTACACTTACACTAACATGCACTACGGTATCACACATGCCGGGAGATCGGGCGGGAGCTTAGAGCTTGTCTCGTCTGGTGCGATACCCCGCTGGTGGGAGATATCTGGTTGTCGGAAATCCCGCTAGCCGACGGGAGATCGGCGCCGGATTTTGCTATCCAGCGGGGAAGAGCAGCGCCACTTCCCGAGGAAAAACATGCACTACACTTACGAGACTAATGACCTCGTTAGTTGACTTGCCAGGAAATACTAACAACCAACCAACCAACCTCAGACCAGGCGTAAGCAATTTGCCTGCTCGGGCAGCCAGGTTTTTGCTCTCGCCACTGTGAAGAAACGTCTTAGGCCACTCGATAAGTGAATGACAAAAGACAGAAGCAGACAAATTAAATGTTTTTATTTCAAACTGGTTGAGTTGATGTGTAGATCGCGATGCGATGATTAAACATATATCATTAAGATATACAGTACATACAGAATATAAATTGACAGTTAATAAATGTGTCTATCTCATAAAATGTAGATGAAGAATATGAATGAAATTTAGGTAGAATGAATTGGAAAAGAAAATTTGTCCTAAAGAAAATTTTGTTTATAGCTTCTTTTCATTACGAACTCGTGTATGTTTGGAACAATATTTTTGAGTGCTTTCCAGAAAGACTTCTAATTGTTATCCAAGGAACCATTTCTGTAGTTTAATTTTACTCTCCTCAGATACGAGACATTTTGTTCACAGACATAAATGGACAAAAACATAGATTATATTGTTGACAGAAGGTTTTATTATATAAAACGCGAGTCTGTGGGGAATTTATGTAAAAAGTTTTTTTGAACTTGGAATCGATCTCTTGGCTATCACAAGCGGGATAAATTAATTTTGCAGATCAGTTGCATACGGAGTAGCGAATAATATTTGCTATATTATGCAATAGAATTATGTATTATGATATGGAATTTTGTATATTATACAACATAAGCTAAAGTTGGAATCGAGAGTCCATTTCTTGAACTTGAAATTTTAAAATAACAATGCAGCTTTGAAATTTGCTACCTTCTGATTTTATTGCCATCAGCATTGGCATGTGATAAGCAATCGTGAAAACGTAATATTTCCCATGTGTGTGTCTACACTACCAAAGATGTTGGGAGACCAGTCGGGAGCTTAGAGCTTGTTCCGGTTGGGGTGGTGCTCCGCTGGAGGTTCTGGAAAGGATACCTGGTTCGGGAAATTTAGGATGTTGACGTGTAGGTCAGCGGCGGATCTCACCATCCAGCTGGGGAAGATCACTGTCACATCTCGCTGTAAAAACAGGTACTACACTTACGGGACTAAAACATGAGTAGTTGACGCTCCCGAAATCACTAATCAATCAATCAATCCCATCTGTGCATGGAATATGGCTCCTTGGCTTCCGTACCGCTCCTTTTCCCCACGTGGGGGCTCTATGATGCGTCCGAAACAGAAATATTTGTTTCAGTTGGGGGAAATTTCGCCAGTCATCGCGTCGCAGTCGCCTCGAGCCTCTTGTTGCGGTCTTCCGCGGTCTGTCCGCCGCTATGCCCGCTGGCAAATCTGTTGCCTTTGCCCGCCATTTGCATTCCTGCCCGTCTTTTAGGCAATTTCGTGAAATTTCATACATGTTACCAGCTTATTTCTTAGATATCAATGTGCACCTTCGATTGCGATTGCAAAATCGCGTACTAGCATTATCTGATGGCCCTTGCGCTTTGAACCGATAATCACGGAAAGTTGAAAAGTAATGAATTGAAGTGAATATTTAAAAGGAGTTTTTGAGGTTAGAAAAATACATGTTTACATAACATCTTGTTATTTACTATTAGTACTTGTTTTCCAATCACAATCTATTTATTGTCTACAATATAGTACGTGTTTCATAGAAAACGGAACCAATTGAAGTCTTTCACAAATCACATTGGACTAGCAGATATTCAACAGCAAACTGCAATTAAAATCTTAATGTTTCGAATTGTTGAATTGATCTGGCAGTTTATATGGAAGACATTTGTAATTTTTTGTTTAATTTCAATTTAGGATATTTAGAGCAAAGTAAATATGTTATAAATACTTCCAAGTGCTTCGTGTACATTTCTTGTTCAGGATCTCACTTGAAATGACTTGTGAGCTTCTGCTTGTCATAATATTCGAAAGCGGTTTGTTGATTAACACGTCTGATCAAATACGAACCGTAAATTCCCATTCCTGCAACCGTAAATTATGTTGTTTTGGGAGATACTGTGAATTTCACACGACTTCCTTTTATCATTTTCCATTCCTTTTTCTTTTCTTTTCTCTGATGAACTTATACGCAAACGTATTCTCTTTTAACTACGCGAATGGTCGTGTAAACGTGCACACACATTCTGCTCGTGCGTTTGTGTGACTCCGTCACACACACTCATTTTTTATTGTGTGGTTTTCTGATTTGTTTTGTATGCTATGACGATTTCCTTGATTCAGGCAGTCATGCGTTTCATTTTTTTCATTTTAATTTTTTTTTTTAATTCCAAGTTACACAAATCGCTACTACATTACTTTTACATATGTTGTATGTGGCGACTTAAAATAACCTTATAAACTAACTTAATTCCAAATCTAACTAATGAAGGGTAAAGGAGCTCATAAATCGCCTTACTAATTCTCCAACGTGGACGGTTCTTAAAAAAAATGTTTGAATTGGAAACTTGTTTTTAATTCTTGTGCAGGAATCTGAGATCTGGGATTGTGTATAGGATTTTTAATTCTTCGCGCAATTGTAAATTTGAAATGAAAATAATAACGAAAGAATAATGAAATAAATATGAACCATGGGACCTCTGTAATTGTCATATTTAAACAGCCTTCTTGGATAATCTGTCACTATGTTTTTAAATCCTCGAGAGCACTTTATCGATATTATTTACATTACTTATATTTGAGTTCAAATTTAATTGTTTCTGGAATAAGAGTTAATTTTGAAACATGAAGGTGCCTATTGTATTGATTATACATCTTACTATTTTCCTCTTAATAAACTTTTATTCCTCGTTCTCCTTGATATATCTTTCTTTCTAATTTACTAGGTAAATTTTATATTTGTATTTTACCATTATCTTTCATATTTATTGTCTGTTTATGATATGAATGCTTCATAACAAATTGTAAAGAAAACATGCTGTTAGACATGACATTCACTTACAATCGTGTTCAAAGTCGTAAAATGTCAGTCGTGACTTAGCATTTCCTAGTCCCTCCTCCAGTATACCACACATTTAACGCAGTTCAAATGTCCAACACGACATAATCTGTCGGTACGATCCATGTAATATAGCTCGAGCCGGGCATTAAATTCGTATTCATCATCCTTATTATTTTATAAGCAGCTTATCAAGAAGAAATGTCCATCGCCGCCCACGAGGCAGTGAGCGACGTTAACACAGTATCAAGAAGCATTAGCATTCCTGATTGTGGTCAGGGTTAACCAGAGATCATCGCTGGATCCCAGGCAGCGCGACTTCTGGTCTTTGGTCCGTCTTGCAGCCTGCCAGTTTGATGATAGTAAAAGATCCCCTTTTCCAGCAGCAGCAGAAGAAGAAGGCGAAGAAAGAAAAGAGAAGAGAAAAGGACAGATGGAAGAAAAAATGAAGGTGGAGGAGAAGAATATGGATAGCAAAATGATAACGAAGATGAAGATGAAATGAATGTAACGAAGATAATATTGATGGCGAAGATGGTGCTGAAGATGGCGGAAATGGTGCTGAAGATGGTGAGGATGGTGCTGAAGATGGCGAAGATGGTTCTGAAGATGGCGAAGATGGTGCTGAAGATGGCGAAGATGGTTCTGAAGATGGCGAGGATGGTGCTGGAGATGGCGAAGATGGTGCTGAAGATGGCGAAGATGGTGCTGGAGATGGCGAAGATGGTGCTGAAGATGGCGAAGATGATGATTGAAAAGACGGTGACGGAGATTAACAAGATGGTGACGACAATGGCAAAGATGGTGACGATGTTGATTGCGGAATTGGTAGCGATGATGGCGAAGTTGGTGACGATGATGATGATGGTGACGATGATGGTGAAGATGATGTTGGGGGAAATGATGGTGGTGACAAACGTTGAAGTGGCGCCGAGGCTCTGGTTTCATTGGTGTATGGACTCCTCCGAGGGTCTGACAGGTGACTCGTTAAAACGTACGTGTACGTAATTTGCATTACAGACGGAACCTGTCCAGCAAATGAAGTCGGCACCGTGCCAGCTAGTTATCAGGTTATATTTGGATCAGAACCACTCGAGAAAATTCGAGGCGGATAATGTTCGTGATACGTTTGTTAAAGGAGGGGTTTCCGCGCGGTATTCAATATGTAATCCACCTGACATGATTGGAAAACGGTCAAAGCAAAGAGAATTTTTAAATTAACAGAACTTTAAAATTAATATTGAATATCTTTGAAACTGTTTTAAAATCGTGTTGTGCACAAACTACATTTGATTTTTTATCACTTTAACAGCCGTTACTTAACTAATGTCCATAACATGCTACTTATTTATACACGTCTGAATTTTTCCTTGTCCCTTCATATTTCGAAACTTCTACGTCTTAAGTGTAGTTATTTGTTCTTTCTATTTTTTTATTGAAGTTGGTATTGTTCCTACATCTCATCCCTTGTCCCTGTATTATGCTTAAGACTATAAACGACTAGCTTCCTATAAACGACGTACATTGTGTTGTATTGAAAGTAGTGCTGGGTCATGGAGAGAACAATGGAACGAATGATTGTAGAATTCGGTTTAGGAAGTGACTTCAGTCACTTGGAATATTAGTAGTTGTACCCAGCTGGTTTATCAGATATTAAAAATAATGCCTATGCTGCTGAGAGAAAACTAGTAGAAACGATGTGACGTGAAGTCGACCTGAATCCAGTCACTAAACAATATAATTCGATGCGGAATTGATATTTTTATGTTTCTACCTTTCAAAGTTTCACACAGCTCCGACAAGTACGCGACTAATACTGTTACAAAATAGGGTTTCAAAAATACGTCGTAATGACTCCAAATATCGGTTATGTTACAATGTGAATTGTTTTTAAAGCTGCCCTATTGCTACAGCCTAGCCTATTACGAACTAAAGCTGCATCAAATAATAGCAATTCCTTATCTCCCAGATGCGTCCAGAGGAGGCGATATGACGCCAGTGTTCGTGCAACGGTGGCTCTGAAGAGTATAATCCTGTGCGAAGGAATCGGCGGGCGATAGCGTCTGTGGCGCGGGGCTGCGAGGGGGCGGGGCGGGGCAGGGGCTGAGAGGAGGCTTCGCTGCCCAAATGTGGGGCCGAGGCCGCGGGCGAAAGTGCGGGCTCGTGGCCAGGCAGCGCCTGCCTGTTAAGCGGCGGCGCGGGGCCTCCCTTTCACCGGCTACCACTCGCCCGGGCCAAGCGCCGACCGCCGACTGCCGACCCGCTCGCGTTTTTACGGGCTCGTCTGCGAATCGGTAGCGCACCTGGTCCTGGACTGGCCGGTCCGCTCTGCTCTTCTCGTCAGTGTCACCTTCTTCCTCCTCCTCCTCCTCCTCCTTCTCCCACTCCTCCTTCCTCTCCTCCTTCTTCTCCTCCTTCTGCTCCTCCCTCTCATTCTCCTCCTCCTCACCCCTCTCCTCTTCCTCCTCTTTCCTCCTTCCTCTTCTCATCCTCCTTCTCCTCGTTCCTAGTAACTTCTTTCCAGGAAGTCTGAGCTCAAAAATCGAAGTGGGTACTTGTCTGGAACCTGCGTATCAGGTATCGATCTGGGTACCTGGGTTCAAGCATAGACTAAAGAAGATTATTTGCTCTATAGTTCAAGTGTGGTCACACCAAGCAGAATTTGTGGTAAATGATAGTTCCCGACAGGTTTACTGGTATGCCCATAGGGTGTCCGTCTAGCAGTATGCTCACTTCTTTCGTTTCCTTCTCTGTTGCATTTTCCGAGCTCACAGAAATATTTTAGAACGTTTCATTTTGTATATTTTGTTGCTTTCGCTTTTCTATTATTTTCTCCTCTATGTCTTGCACATTTCCTTCACCATTACTTCCCCACTACCTTATCCTCTCGGTGGACTGATGTTAAAATCGTGGACGAACTAAAGAGTATGTACATTGGAAGATGATTTGCGACATATTTTCACGAGATTCATCAGTTGCCTCATCACACATTTCCTTTCAGAACGTTTATGTCTTTTCTATGTTGTCTTTTTTATACTATTTGCGTGAAATTAAAAAGTTTGTATAAAAGAAACGACTGATCAAATTTGTTTCTTCAGAAAGAAAACTTCTAAATAGAAAGAAAAAACGAAACCAACAATGAATGAATAATGTTCTGAACTTACATATTCTCTGCCTTCTGTTATTATTTTCGTGGCTTAGGTCGAACTCGCCAAGATATTCATGCATCTTGCTTATTTATTTCGTGTATTGTTCACTCGTACCCGTCGCCCCTCTTCTTCTTCTTCGTTTTATTCTTCTTCCTTTCTTGCTTTTCATCTCCCATAATATTTCGCGCAAAGTACACCTCTCGTCCTTCTTCCATCCTTTTATTCCTCTTTCTTTTCTTCTTCTCTCTTCACTTCATTCTCCTCTTTAATCTCTCCCTTCTCTTTCTTCGTGTCATCCCTCGACTTTACCCTCCTTTTTTCTCATTTCCCGCCACCTTTTCTTCCTCCTCTTATTCTTCCTCTACTTCTTCCTCATCCGACAACAGATGACGGGATGGTTTGTTATAACAACGCTGAACATCCGACTCGTGGTTTCAAATTGCTTGTAGGAATCTGTTCCACTACCGGCTCCTCATTTGACATGTTTTTTCGCGCTGTGCTTGCGGCCATCGGCAATGATTGCCATCACTTGGGCAGCGGAGGGCGAGGTGGCGCGGGGGGTAGGGTGGGGGGGGGGTGGCCGGGCGAAGGCGGGGCGCCGGCGGGCGCGCACAGTAGCCATGTCCCGCGGCGCGTGATACGGCGCGACGCGGCGAGCGGAGGCCAGGCGCACGGGGCAGCGCGGGTCACAGCCCCGCGCCCTGCGTAACCGGTTTCCGCCCCGCCCCGCCCCCTCCGCCCCGCCCTCGCCCCGCCCTCGCCCCGGCGCACATGCTGCAGCAGGGGTCGCCGCCTCTGCCTTTTCCATCTCCGCGACCGCCGCCTCTGCCAGCGTTACTGCCTCTCCCGCGTCCGCTGCCTTCGCCTCCGCCGCCGCCGCCGTCTCCACGATAATGCAGTGCGACGGCCCTGCTTCTTACATGTCACTCCCTGCCTGCATCTTCAGTTTGAAGTTTCAACGTGAGCCGTGAGCTGCAGTCCAGTGAAATTATTAGGAGCATATGTTTAGTCTATGGACGTGAGGAGGAAGGTGTCAGTCTTTTCCTTCATTATCTTCGTCGAAATCTATTTCATCCCTCTACTCCACTAAATCCTTTTATGCCTCAATGGTCCACGATTGAACGTCAAGTACTCTTTCGTCTTTTTACTTGCCAAAATCTCATTTTATTTTCCCTTACCATCACCATGCTTTTTCTTTCCCTTTTTGCCAATGTTTCCTTCATTCTTGCTTTTTGTCTCTGAATTGATGTTGATCAATTAGTGCTTTTGAATTACAACTTCGTTATTTAAATAGTTGTTGGACTGTTAATTTCCCGCAGGCGTTGTTTTGATTCAATAAGTTAATATTTCATAAATTTCAATGATTATGCAAGATTTTGTCACTCTTATTGATCAATCTGCAGATATGACTGTGGAATTCTTACTATATCTTTCCCGGATAATGTCTAAGTTTGTTTCGGTGTAGCAGAATAATTTTTGTAATTCTCAGTCAGCAATGGTCTTATCCTGCATACGTTCCCCTTTTCTTACCCTTCTTCAACGGAAATTTTAAAAAAATCTATTCTTGAAAATGGTATTATGTAAATTATTCATATTTTTACGAGAAAAACATCTTTGAACAGGTTATCCTACAGAGCTTTGCCAGTATTACAATTGAAACGCTGCTGACGTACGCTAATATTTAATTTTGTCTCATGACATGGATTAAGGATTCAGGAGCCAAAAAGCGAAAGTATTCTGAAAATAGTCGACTCCTAATTGACGCAAGTTTCTTGTTAGTGTTATTACGTCATTGAATATGGATTTGGATAGGAGTGACGAAATTCACTGAGAGCGATCGATAAATCAGTCGTAAGTCAGCAACGAAAAGGTTTAAAGAAGATTGTGCGTTACCGTGTAGATCCTGCATATCGAACCTTTAGATTGACTTGGTTAATCTAACATTTCAATCGTTTAGAGTAAATGGATGTCAAAGTTTCGTTATATTATTAATATATCCATCCACCTACAGTAGTGATTTTTTTACTGCAGCAACAATTTATCCACGATTGCAGCACGAATGTGTTTTACTTGCAATAGAAGTGAGATAGAACCTTGTCACACTAACAACTTACTTTCTTTGATTTTGTCAGTTGAAAGTTTGTAATTCCAAATCATTGATATAATAATCATGTAACCTGGGTGTGTCTGTCCTTTACTCACAAATAGATCTCTTCCGGTAAACCATTCCAGGCAATTTGGGTGTCATTCGAAGTATATCGATCTACTGCCAGCGAAAGGCAAAATCCAAGCAGCTGATATGAGATTCCTCAGGAAAGTTAGTCTGCAGCAAATATAATATCATAAGAAATGGAGATTTCAGCGAAGATGTGGGTTCTTATAACATAAATGAACTAGAAAATTATAGTTTCTTGGAGACTACGCAAATGAAGAATGTACGCCAATAGAATCCCTTATTTGGCAATGCTCTATCGACACACTGGCAAAAGAGATGTCGGAAGACCTAAAAAATATGGCAATAATAGGGAAAATAATAATAAAAAGGAAGAAGGGAAGAATATTGTGAAGATGGAACAGGCACATGTTCGTAGTCTTTGAAGTGAAGAAGAAGAAGAAGAAGAAGATGAAACCTCTAAAAATTACCACTCAGAGCAGCCGACCACCAGAATTCTCCTTCACTGTATGGTACAATATTACCTAGCTATGTAGCTTAGTGTTAATAAGCCGTCACAACCAGGACTGGAAATCAAGGACTTCCCGGTCAGCGCAGATGAAATGGTAATGCTGCCACGAAGTCATCGCAACCACTTCTCCACAGGGTTTTGAATCTTGGTACCGGCCTAGGTTGCTCGGTGCATCAATTGATGTCACTGCAGTGCCTCTGACCGGGAGATAAGGTTCGAGACCCGATGGTGGCAGGATTTTCGACACTAGCTACACGGCTAGATCAAATTCAGCCGCTGTGTGAAGAAGAATTCTAGCGGCCGACTGATCTGAACGGTCGCTTTCCATGGTTCCTCCTAGCAACACCAGGCGAATACCGGAGCAGTACCCAAACAAACAGGCCACGGACCGCGTGCGATCTATCTTTCCTCTTCCTTGAGCTATCACCATCCCTGTCTTATATATATTTACATGCACTAC
Source organism: Teleogryllus occipitalis (assembly GCA_011170035.1). NCBI lineage: Eukaryota > Metazoa > Arthropoda > Insecta > Orthoptera > Gryllidae > Teleogryllus > Teleogryllus occipitalis. The sequence continues at coordinate 21,614 of BLKR01009335.1, forward strand.
TCTTCCACACGTGTCGGGAATCAAATTGAAAGCCTACAGCATATCCCGGCTTGAGCGATTCCCCGCTGATGGGAGACACCTGGTTGAGGGAACCCTGCAAGTCGTTGGGTATCGATCTCCCTATCCAGCGACGGAAGTTCAGCGTCACCTTCCGCGTTAAAAAAAAATGCACTATACGTATGGTACCTAATCAGTTGGTGCCCGGAATTATCAATCAATTGAATCCCGCACCCAAAGTTGAGAGGCGATCAGTCTAACCACTACATCCGGGGGGTCGCCCCCTTGTAAAGGGAAAAAACGTTGGACTATGAAATTCCTGTAGAAAGGAATGCCACTTGTAGTCTACACATAAATCAAACATTGCCCGTCGTCGCAGCTGTTGGCTGCCACCTCATCAGCAGATTCCTGCGGAGCGGCCGGCGAGCCGGTCGAGTTGTGGAGTCGGCGTCGGCGGCGTCGGCGTCGGCCGGCTCTTCCACCGCAAATAGGTCAGGGCCGCCGGCGCGGCGTCAGCGGCAGGCGCAGTGAAGCGACGCGGCGCCCCGCGACGCTCTCCTGGGCGGCGCCCCGCCCCGCCCCGCCCCGCCCCGCCCCGCCACGCCACGCCACGCGACGACGGTGGGAGTCGAACCGGCACGCCGCCAGCCGCATCGCCGTGGGAACCCTTCCTCACTGCCCGGCAGGTTACGTGGTAGACGCGCACCGGGTCTCTGTAGTTGGACTTGCGATCAGCACGGCCCGCTCGGACACGGAACTTCCACTTAGAGACTCTTGAGTTAAGATGTTCACTCACAGAGTGAATGTCACGTCGCTCTGTGTCGTGATTCACGCAATTGTAATACAAATCTGCATTGTAAAGATTGTGGATTGTACACGGAGCGTATTGTTTTTGCTACATTCAAAATAGAAGGTATTATGATGCTGCTGCAGAAATCAGCGATTTTTTAACAGGGAAATCTGAAATATTGTGAAGCCTTGCTAACCAAAAAGTGGTAAATGTTGATAGTATATGTAGTAAAGTACTCGTACTTTTTGTAACACGATGTGTGGTCAGAATGAACGTTTTGTGTTTGCTTGTTACGGAAAAATCGATTGACGGCAAAACATCTGTCTGTATGGCTGCATGTCTGTAGTCGAGGCTAGTGCCTAAACCGTTTCTCCGATTTTCTCCCAAATATCCATTCACAGTTTCATCTGAACGATCTGAAGGCTCTGTGAGTTGAGAATGGGTATTTTGATTTTCGGAGGTACTTTAGATGAAGCCCTAACATTTTCAAAATTTTCTCGAAAATGGCTCCAAATGTTTTGATAAAATGTTGCCTCGGTCAATGTAAAGAAAGCTTAAAAAATGACGGAGGTCTCATTTTCGACGAAATTTTTGAATTTTCGAAAATTTCCAATTTTTAAAAGTTGCAATTTGTTCAGCGTCTTCCTACAACTACTATTTTGACGATAGAACCTTTTTTCCTACTTAAAATCTGTTGTTCAAATGAAATCTAAAAGAAGGTCTCATACAATTTTTCGAAAATGTGAGTTTTTTGCGCAATTTTGCATGGAATTTTTTCAAAAACGGCTCCACTTTTTTAAAATTTTGCCTCGTATGTAACAAAGGATGGTAAATAAGTAATGATGCTGGTCCTATTTTCAGTATATTCTCTGTAGTTTCGAAAAAAATAAAAAATTGAGATTGCTAAAGTACAAAATCGATGACAGAAATTTTTCTGAAATGAAATTTGTTCTAATAAAATGAATATTTAAATCTATTCATGTACAATGTTTTAAAAAAACGAGTAGTTTTCGCGAAATTTCCGCTTGGAGTGAAGGCGATTTATGAAAACAATTCTCAACAACGGTTCCAAGTTTTTTTTCTTTAAAAAGTTTTTCAATGTTTAAAAATGGTACAGGTATAATTTTCGTTTATCTGTTTTAATTCTGTAAAACTGCAAATGTTAAAAATAGTTCGAGAAAGTGTGTGCTGTTGTAACCCCACTTATTTTCTTGAGAGTCTTCGTTTAATGTTTTAACTTAAATGATCTTGACTCGTGGCTCTACAATTTAGATAAAATAATTAAGCTACCGAGATCGTGGCTTGTACCGACACTGAGCACAAGTCTCTAGGGTTACGTAATGTACGAGTATAATGTTGGCCGAGTCTTCTCTCCTTACGGAGTATTAAGGATGTGTGCGAGAAATTATTTTGGCTTGGGTTTGAAGAAAAATAAAGCGCATTTTTATTGAAAAATTAATTGCCAAACTTAAACAATGAACCTTGACTAAATCGGAACGTTTTCGCTCCCGTTATTAGTTTTCCTTTCCAGAAATTTCCTGATTTTCTTTTCTTTTTTTCAATGTAGGTCTCTCATATTGTTCGATTCGCCTTGCTTTCTGTTCAGACTTTTTCTCCTTATTCTCTTTTTGTGACACTTATCATCTCTCTGAAGTGACACTTTTAAGGAGCGGGTGTCAATTCTAGGGTTGTATGCATAACTTGCGAACACTGCGAAACATTTACATGAAGAAAACGGTGACTCTATGAACCTGATAATAACTTATTGAATTTCAAATTCCCTTTCTCTTAGAAAATTATTTTAAGTAGTCTATTTTTTACTTTTTAATAAAAAAAATTATTATGGTGGTAATAATAAGGCATTGTAGGTTTAGAAAAGCGCAAGTACGATATTTGATAAATAGAAAAATACTACACTATTATAATAAGTGTTACTCACCCAAATTGTATTATAATTGTTGGCTTTCACGAACGACATATTTCAATTTATAATCTTCTTTAATATTTGTCTCCAGTTAGGCATACAAACGTCTTAAAAAATAATCTCATACGCGTTCTTTAAATGTATTCCATTCAATGCTACTTACCTTTTCGGACTTCAACCATTCAGCTATTACTTTTATCGTAAGTCAATAAAGTCCATGTACTACATTAATTATACATTCAATCACGTAAAAAGTCAGAAAACGCGTTTTTCTTTCATGATTTCGCACGCGAGCTTCATCCGCGCCTCCAATCACATTATGTAATTCGGTCCGTGGACGCTTCGAGAACGCTCGTCGGGGATGAAACGAGCGCGAGATAAAAGCGCCATTAGCTCTCCCCGAAAACAGCCGGCGCCGCTGACGGCGGGCGGAGTCCCGCTGGCAGATAGAGGCGCCGCGCCGGGGTGGCCGCATCCGGTCGTGTCACGGCCACAGTGTCAAGTGTCATGTGCCATGCGCGCGCTAATTGCGCGGCCAACGTCCAATCCACAGACCGTTCGGTTAGCTCTTCATCATAATACTTCTCTCTTAATTTACTGTCTTAATAATTTAATAACAACAATAACAATAACAACAATAATAATAATAATAACAATAATAACAATAATAACAATAATAACAATAATAACAATAATAACAATAAAAACAATAAAAACAATAAAAACAATAAAAACAATAAAAACAATAAAAACAATAAAAACAATAAAAACAATAAAAACAATAAAAACAATAAAAACAATAAAAACAATAAAAACAATAAAAACAATAAAAACAATAAAAACAATAAAAACAATAATAACAATAAAAACAGTCACCAAGGAATGGCAAGAGATCGCGAAGAAGTTACAATTGACTGAAAAGCATATACGGACAATTCAAAAAGCCGCATTATTGGGAACAACAAATATAGTCCGTAAATTCTTGTCTGACTTGACCGATATATAAAAACCAAATTATATTCTTGTTCCACTTTACGTGCAAACCATTGTTGCCTTGGGTGATTTTTGAGAACCCCGGCATCAGTGTATATCTACAGAAAATAGGAAATAATAATAATAACAATAATAATAACAGCAAAAACAATGCTAATAACAATAATAATAATAATAATAATAATAATAATAATAGCAATAATAGAGAAATTATTACAGAGAAATTATTACAGATAAAACTATTCATCATAACAGACCAGACATAACTTTCGTAGACAAACGCCAAAAGGTAGGCTTCCTGATTGACATAACTGTTCCACAAACAGCTAATCTTCACACAGCACATGCAGAAAAAATAACAAAGTATACAGAACTATCAGCTGAAGTCAAGGCACTATGGCATCTCCAAAAAGTTCATTTTGTTCCTCTGGTCATTTCGTGCACAGGAGTTACACCAAATAACATCCATAAAAATTTGGATCTTATTCAAATACCAAAATATACCTATAAAATTATCCAAAATTCGATCATCTTAAACACATGGAGGATTGTTCGAAAATTCCTAAATTGCGACGAAACATGAATTGACCTGTGTCTTGGTTATTAACTCGACACAAAGTCAAATAAAAATCAGGTGAATACCGAAAAAACAATGTGTAACAATAATAATAATAATAATAATAATAATAATAATAATAATAATAATAATAATAATAATAATAATAATGTCTATGTTACTGGCCAGGCCCAGGCCATAGGGCCTGTTCTTCCCCCTAACCACTTAAATATACATTTATACAGAGTGGTACCATCTACGAGGAGGGCACGCTAGTCATTTACGGCAGAGAGTGCGAAACCAGTGACCATCCCGGCGTACCCTTAAGCGATTGAGTAAACTCAAAAAAACTCAAACAAGATGGCGGCTTAGGGGCGTACCGTACCGATAAATAAAAGTGGAAGAGAAGGTAAGCATAAATGAAAATGTAGAAATATTAAGGAGGAAGAATAATATACTTTGCCGTCCGTTATGAACAATTTAAAGAAACTACTGAACAAACAACTGAACCCGTGCGAATACATCGCACAGAAAGAAGAGCTGTAGAAAAGTTACGGCAGAAAATATTGCATGTTCATGAATACAAATGGGTTTTCTATTTACCAAGATCTTTACACACACACACACACACACACACACACACACACACACACACACACACACACACACACACACACACACCATACCACACATGATATATATATATATATATATATATATATATATATATATATATATATATATATATATATCACACCAAAATCGTTCTCTTTAGAGGTTTGATGTATATGGTGATTTGTGGCTTACATTGGCGGGTGAGTGCTCCTGCTCCAAGAAAGGGTATTTTATTATTTATAATTTTTCTGAAAAGTACTGAACGACTCACGGCTAATATTACAAATAACTGCTTCGTTATGACACATTTCAATCAGGTCCGTTATTTGCTCTACATCGGCCTAATAACGTTCATAACTATAAACGTAGTTTCTCAAATTAAACTTCCTGTATGAGGATGTTCATTGGACTTTATGATGAGAATGCTTTGTGGATGATAGGAATTCCTATCCTCTTTTTGTATCCTCGAAGCTTCTCCGAAGTGTCTACGTACGAGAAAAAAAGCGCAAAGCTGTGTTTCCTAGATATCATATACTTCTTCTAGAAAATGAAAATTAATGTTCAGGAAAGTTTAGCGTCGTTACCATACCCATTCTTTTTGTATTATTTTCACTTTTGAGCTGTTGCGTCACACTTCACGCAATTTTACTAACAAAAGAGCGCGAGGATTAACGAGAAGTTTAATTTAAACTGCCTGCGGAAAAAGTAGATTAGAAGAGAAATAACTTTTACGTGAATTGTACATGGCATCTCGGAATAATTACGCTTGAAGCTGCCTCCGTGCGAGTACAGTCGACTCCGGTTATAGTGAACTCGTATACAGTGAACACTCGGTTATAGTGAACTTAAGACACTGGTCCCGTTTCACATTACAAATAAGCTTAACAAGATTCGGTTATAGTGAACCTGAACCTCGGCCATAGTGAACGTAAGAAATAAGTCCTAGAAATTAATTGGATCTTTTACGTCATTAAACTATTCAAAGGGCCTTTGGAGGTTCAAAGGGCCTTTCAAAGGGCCTTTGGGTGTTCCAACAGCGCTATAGGCACTGAAAGGAATTACTGCTTTACGATACTTACAGAGACAGGGGACAATACAGAATAAAGTATGGAGAGAAGGAGAACTCTGGAAAAAGATATAATGAAAAATGTACGAAGCAAACAATTCAAAATAATTGATTTTCCTACGTGCAAGTAAAGATTCTGAAGTTCAGCTGTTGATGTATTTTGCGGTATATTAATGAAATCAATCAGTGTGGAGATATTCCATTTAATTTCGACATCATCGGATATAGCGAACTTAATACGATAGTCTTCAAAAGTTCGCTATAACCGGAGTCGACTGTGTATTCCCCATTTTTCTTCGCGCTCGCACGCGCAGCACCGCGCGCGAGCCGAAGGCGCCTCGTCCCTCACGTGGACGCGCCCCGATTGGGAGGCGCGTCCGGGAGCGCGGTCTTGTTAGGCCCCGTCAGATTGATGAGGCTGCTCCTTTCCGAGCCACACGCGCTCCCTAAGCGGGCGGCCGCAGATCTACATAGCGAATTTTACGAGAGATGTTCCACCCCGCGAGCATCAAGATGACCTTTAAAGCCTCACATGAGCTGCTCCATTCATTACAACAGCCATCTCCGTCATTTACTTACGCGGTGGGAGGTAATTAGAAGCGAATCTTTAGAACAAATATATCTTCATTCTTGTCCATCAGTTCTCGCTGGTTGTCAATGGAATGAGATAAAGATGAAATGCAACGGAAGAAAAAGAAATACGCGCTCTGTAAAAGGAGGCTGATTGCGGGATAAGAGCTTATTATCCCTCTTTAGTCTGATCTCTTGGCCGTTCGGCAATACCCGTCACTGAGTGAAAAAGTGGGCGGTATTTCAATGAAGAATAATGAGTATAATGATACACAAAAAACAAGAAGCCTTCATTATTTATGAACTGTCTGTTCACGTGTACATAGTGGATAGAAAAGCGTGAAGGTTTTTTACAATTTACAAAATTCGAAAAAAGGTATGGTTTAGTAATAGTCCAGTCAATTCACGTTAGTAGTGATTTACGTCTTTATTTAAAACTTATGGCAGATAATGCGGAAATATCGTCTAATTATAATCAAAATGGATGTATCAATTCTGTCTCTAGAAAATATTTTGAAAAATGTTCATGTTTATTTTAATTTCAACTTTGCTTCATTTTCATGTTATATTCGTAATTGTGATTTTACAACTCTTACGATTATCACGTAAACGCTTAAATTTTACTCTCATACATTTGCGAAGTTTCATTCAAAATTTGTTTGCGAGCATACAAAATAGTGAATCGTCAATAATTAATTGAATAAATGTAACCAAAACTGATAAAAATCTTTGAGGAATAACTCCTTATGTTACATTTCATGCCAGATCTTGTGAAATCGACAAAGTTAAGGAAGTCAAGATTACGCTACCTAAAAACTGTAAAACATAGTTCAAGCGTGCGCGCGCACGCGCACACACACACGCGCGCGCGCGCACGCACACACACACACACACACACACACACACACACACACACACAAGTGCACGCACACTTTTGAAACGAGAAGAATCTTAAGAATGTATTCAACCGTATACGAACTTTTCTAAGTCTTCGTCAGACTGGATGTAGTTGCTCTCATTCGCATTTCACTATTAACTATATGCTAATTTCCATTATTAACTCTTCATCTGACAGTCTCATAATCAAGAAGATTATCACATCCAAAATGCATGATTTACCTGGGAAATTCAACGTGAGTCGCATTGAGATTCTGACTGAAGTACTGCGGTCATTGTGAAGTACAACTACAATTATGCCATTCAGTAAATAAACAAATAAATGAAACATTTTAACTGAAAATGGTGCACATTTGCTTTTTCTATTTTACAATCATTATATCCTTTACCACCGTCACACTTGCGTCACATCAAAAATCTCATAACTAACCATATAATTAACTGGAATAACCTTAACATAATTGTGAAATATGCCCACTAAATCATGACGTATTTTATGCTTTACTTTCTCTTTTGATTGGTATATGAATCTGTTCGCATTTTAGTTGACAGGTATTTTGTCACTAGAATATGTTTGACATCGCAATGTAAGAAACATTCTGAGCATTTGTTGAAAGCGTGATGAATTTATTAATAAAATCTGAATTAGTTGTTCCATATTGTTAATATTTTCGTGATTTGTCTCCTGAAAACACCTCTTCAATAATTGTTAACATTTTACATGGACAGCTGTAGTGTTCTTAATTGTCCAATTACGAAGTCAAAGATGGTTTATGTTAGCAGGTAGCATAATTGAACGCACCCATGTGTTGGCTAAAACTCGTATTAAACGAGATACTATGAGTAATGTGTTCGTCACGCTTGTTGCCGATCACATATATGGGGCAGTGAGAGCAGTAGTCATTTCCACTCGTGACTGCCGATGTAGAATGTGGAACATCGATTCATGACTGGGTTCAGGCAATTGCGGTGTGCATGTTCAGTTATTACCTGACGTAATGCGAAAGTAACTCACAATGTAGCTCAGATATAACCTAACAAATTGCGTGATATTATGTTCTGGGTGTTGAGTGTTCTGGGTGTACGTAACAGAAAGATGCGTTTGTTCAGTAGTGAAAGATTTATCATAGTTACTTGTACCTACAATATGATATTATTACTTCAAAAGACACCGTAATTCATAAGTTTATTAATTTATTAATCAATAGTTTAATTTTCTTTAGTTCATACAGATGTTCATATTATTTTTTTAACAATGTTGTATTTTTGTATTTAGGTAATATAATACATTTTTCAGATTAGTATCATATTTTGTAATAATTTATTTTCCGTGTCTCTATATTTTGACTTTTCCATTGTTATTGAATACATTTTTAATCATTGTAGAATTCACGACCGTTAATAAATTGTGGGATATGGATCACGGGATCGGTCAATTAATGAAACACATTAGTTTGCCAACGTTTCGGAGTATGTAATTCCTTCCTCAGGGCTACAATAAACACAAACACAAGGAATGAAGACAACTTTTCTGAACAACAACATTAAAAATCACACAATATATGCCATGAATCAACATATGTGACTTTTGACTGTGAAGTTGAACGGTGACTTCATGGTTCCCGCATGGTAATAAAAATCACTGAGATTACATTAACCGAAATTGATGAAATCTCCGATAATTGTATTTCTTATACTTAATTTGTGTATTTAATTTTTCGACTCGTAATTTAGCACTAAAATAAGTTTTTTCTATTTGTGAATAATCGAGTAAAAATCTAAATCGTATAAAATAAAAGATGCAGATAATAAAAAAACCCTAATTTTTGCCGCCCTTTCACAAATGCTGCCCTTGTGCGGTGCACTGCTTGGACTAGGGTTGGCGCAGCCCTGTAAGAAATGTTAATTTTTTAAAGATTTTGAAGGATGCAGGGTTTAAAGGTCAGCTTGGTTAAGGTTCTCTTGAGTTCGCAGACCACAGATTCTTTCCCATGCGTGACAACGATCACCACGATGAAACATTTAACGGTGGGCGGATTATTTTGGTACATAATCGAGCGCAGTTCATATGAGAGATTTGGTGCACAAATGGATAGTGGATAATGGATAGAAATATAAATTCGAAGTAGCATACCATTTAGATTCACTCCTTGATGTGAGTGTTGCTGCATTTAACTTCAACATTAGTTCATTGTGGCATAAAGAATACACAGGAAAATGTGGGAAACATGATTTAGCGTAGCTTTACTTGTCCATTTGAGTCATGAAATGTCTGAGTACACTGGTTCATTTGTATGGATTCTGAGACATGGAGGAAGCTACTGAAGAAATCGCATCCTTTCGAGGAATGTACTGCCAAGTACGAGAAGAATCTTCACGAGTATCGTGCCGAGATCCCTGCCTATTTCATTGTTGCAAACCATTGAGTGGTCGCCCTGAGTGAAGGCTGCGTTTTCGACTTTTAGAAGGCAGATCTTTATCTCCACAGCAACAACTGCCATGGCCCGCCACCGATGAAACCATGGAGCTATGAATACATGGAGGTGCCCTTACCAACCTCATCCTTGTTTAGCAAGTGAAGCCAGTCCGCCATATTGGTCATTAGCTGCTTGTTGGAAACGGAAAATTTGATGGAACTGCGAATTTCCACAAAGAAGTTCTATCAAATCGTGTTCTTGAAAATGAGCCAAACGTAACCTACTGTAATTACTAGGCTGCCAATTGGGTCTTCGTACAGCTCTGATACACAATACTCTGCGCTTTGAATCTGCAGGAAATCTTTAATAAAAAAATCATGAAAATTAACGAATAATTTACAAAGTTACTAAATGTTACAAATTACACGGAGTAGTTGCGGAAAGTAATTTCCGGTTTTCCGTACGGTTTGTACAACCGTTAGTCACATAAGTAAATATAACGAACTCAAAGAAAGCTAGTTATTCTGAACAAGGCTTTCAGTATTAAAAACGATACCAAACAACGACTGAACTCGAGCTCAGCAACAAGCAACAGACCACTCACACGCAGTTTGTCTATGCTAAAAGATTTCTGAACTCACAAATATGGCGGATGTGGCTTCATGTTTTGTGACGTCATGCCATCTCCATAGTTCCGTGGATGAAACAGACGGCAACAAATGCGACAGATGACAAACAACACACCACCGCACAGCTGGTGACCAATATGTTTCTAATTTCTGAACGCTTTGAAGTATTCAATCGCAGTAAGGTACAAGGGGCGGAAAATGTCTGCTTCTTGTGAAAATTATTTACGTGAGTTTGCTTGAATGCTATACTCATGCAATATTGTAAAAATTGCGTAATGCCTGATCTAGCGTGTCGAATTTAAAAAAAAAATAGTGACATTATTTGCGGTCATCACAGCTCGTGGTTTCAATTTGTAGCGGGTGGGTCTGGGCACCTGTAGTCGCTGTGTGTCACCCTCTTGATTTGACGCTTGGCAGTCGTTTGGACACCCTGTGTCGCGAAGCGGGCACTTCGCCACCCGATTTGGCAGCGGCGGCGGCGACAGGAAAGGAGGCGGCCGAAGTGACGGCAATGGCGGCAGCGGAGAGTCGGCGACGGAATGGGCGATGGCGGCGATTTAGGCGATGACAACGGAATAGGCGGTGACACCGAGCGGGCGATGGTGACGGATGAAATGATGGTAACCTTTTATTTATTTTTATTTATTTATTTATTTTACGTCAAAAAAACAGTTAAAAACTGCGTATGACGTGCTATGGGGAAAAGTGAATTGTGTGCACATTTTCAAAATTCTGTGATCCCTACACTAAGTCATATACTACTTAAATTTTGAATTTTTGAAAGGGAGAAAAAAACTCCCATGTAATAAAATCTATTTTGAAGGATAAACAAGCAATAAATTTTGAATTTTGAAAGGGAGAATAAAAAACAAAAAAACTCCCATGTAAAAAAATCTATTTTCAAGGGTAAATAAGCAATAAATTTTGAATTTTGAAAGGGAGAAAAAAACAACAAAAAAAAACTCCCATGTAATAAAATCTATCTTCAGAATCTAATCTAACCTTCAGGATGAAGCATGCCGACAGGGTCTTCATAATTCCAAATTATCGAGTCCTATTTCAAATCCATTTATCGAAGACTAAAGTTATTATCTAAAGTGAAAAAAGTGTTCCTATAAGCTAAACTCGACTAGAATGATACCTCAACAAACGTGCCACGGACCGCACGCTACCTATCCTTCCTCATTCTTGTCACTTTGTCTCTCTTTACACACACACACACACACAAAGTACTTACATGCACTACACTACCACATAAGTCGAACATTAAGAACTTGTACCTGTTGAGATAGGGCCTCTCTGCTTTATATTGAGTTGCAGAGCTTCTTATGTTCAAAGTGTTGGGTGAGAGATTTCAGTGCAAGTTCGATTGTGTACTCGATCAGCAAATATTCGCGTTCCGCGAAAATATTTGCGTTGGTATAACAAATTTAAAAAATGAGTAATTTAAGTATAATAATTCTTCAAAATTAGTTGTTTTGGGCAGTTTTAGGCAAACATATATTAAAAATAGACGTCAACCCCTTTTTTAGGACGTTTTAGGCACTTTAGATGTTTTGAATAGATCTATTTTTATCATTATTCGTAGATATCTGCAATTATTTTTCACCACTTTTTAAAGGAACTAAGTAGGTATTTGTTCTAAAATCCGTGGTCTAGTTATGAGGCAAATAATGGTTCCTTCACTACCGAAGATTACCTTACTTGTTTACAATTTATCTCAAAATGTTCTGAAATGAGAAATACTCGTATTTTTTTAACGTGAACAACAAACAAGTGTCTCAGACAACTCCACCACCTGTCTGACCATCTTACGTCTTCCTCCCCGCGGCCCCGCGCACTCTGCAATGCCATGTCACACCCCGCATGCCCTACTTGTCACCACCTGCCACGCCCCAGCACACACTCCACCCCGCGTCCCGCTCGCCTTGCCCACCCCGCTGCGGTTTGGCCATTCGCATTTCGCCTCGTTCCATCGGTTTAGGTGACTCAGAGCATCAATTGATGCCATTGTGGTGCCTCTGGCCGGGAGGTCCTAAGTTTCGAGTACAGACGGTGCCAGGATTTTCCGCACTAGCTACACAGCGAGCCCGCTGTGTGGAGGAGAATTCAAGCGACTGGCTGCTCTGACCGGTAGTTACGGTTGGCTGCTCTGATCGATATTTCCCCATCTAGGTCGAACTCAGCCGCTGGTGGGAGATACCTAGTTGGGGAAGCCTGAAAAGCCGACAGGTAGGTCGACTCGGGGCCGTATTTATTAACCTCTGCCAGGGGCTTGCCAGGCCTAGCAGGCTGCCAGTGTTCGCTTTTGAGATTTATGAACGGCCCTCGGCCAATTGCAGTCGCCCCTTGATCTCCCAGCAAGCCCCCAGATAGCAGGTCTCTAAGAGCTCTGCTGGCAGAGCTTCATAAATACGAGCCTAGATCTCACCATCCAGCGAGGGGAAGATCATCGCAACCTCCTGCAATTAAAAAAAATACACTAAACGTACGGAGCAAGAACCTTAGCAATTGAAGTGCCCGGAATGACTAATCAATCAATCGTCTCATTTGCTTACGACCAGAGCTGCACGTCGCCTTCTGTCCCACCTCGTCCTGCCCCTTCCCATCCAGTCCCTTTTCCTTCCGGCCCGACCCGTTCCATACCATTCCTTTCCACCTCATCCATTCCAATCCGTCCCATCTCGCCTGCTCTCCCGTCCCGCCCGCCTGCTGGAATGACTAATCAATCAATCGTCTCGTTTGCTTACGACCAGAGCTGCACGTCGCCTTCTGTCCCACCTCGTCCTGCCCCTTCCCATCCAGTCCCTTTTCCTTCCGGCCCGACCCGTTCCATACCATTCCTTTCCACCTCATCCATTCCAATCCGTCCCATCTCGCCTGCTCTCCCGTCCCGCCCGCCTGCTGGAATGACTAATCAATCAATCGTCTCGTTTGCTTACGACCAGAGCTGCACGTCGCCTTCTGTCCCACCTCGTCCTGCCCCTTCCCATCCAGTCCCTTTTCCTTCCGGCCCGACCCGTTCCATACCATTCCTTTCCACCTCGTCCATTCCAATCCGTCCCCTCCCGCCTGCTCGTTCTCCTCCCTCCCCCGCAATGCGCGTGCGTCGCTCTTCGTGGAATGTCGCTTGCCGAAGCGAAGGTGATTCCTCGGCAAGGACGATTTATCGGAGAAAGCGTCGGCCACGGCGACGGCGACAACGACGCCGATGGCGCGCGAGGACGTGGCAGTCCTCGCCTGCGACCCCCCTCCCCCCGCCCCCACCCGAACCACCTCCGACGTGCCTCCGGTCGCATCGGACGCTGCGGCCTTCAACGCGTCTATTCGTGTCCCACTGTTATGTCATGTACTTCGGTTTTTATTACGCTTGCTTGCGGTGTTTACGGATACAACGCATCGACTTGTCTCGAATGTCAAGATTCGCCACGGCGGTGTTCTGTGAGCACTGCACGACTGGGAAAGATGCTTCCTTCCGTTTAGGTCGTGTCTTATGCAAAGGCTGCAGCTAGAGCTATTTCAGGCGGTTATTCTGTCTGACTGACTTCCCCAATCTTAAGAAAACAATTCTTTTTCGTCATCTCTTTCTTCTTCTTTTTATTACTTTTGCCACTTCTTGATTTGATTGTTTCCCTTCCGTATGTCATGGCATTCAAAGAACTAACCACAGTTTACTTTTACTAGTTATTGCGAGTAAAAATGTAATTATGTGTTGGCTTGCCTTTTTCTTCCTCGCAATTACAAGGTGAAAATAACAACCTTTGATGGGATTTGAACCTACAATCCTAACAATTAGCAGTTACCACTACAATCGGATGCGTTGTAGAGATCAGGAAGAAAACCACAGATAAAAACAATGATGAGACGGTCCGTAGGTTACAATACTAAAAATATAGAAAGGTGACTTTGGGAATGCAAACAATGGTGAGAACCAGAACCACACTTGGCAAAATATACTTTTGTTTTTGTTTGCAACAATTGGCCAATTTCATCGATGACGTTATCAGGACATCCAGATTCCAAGAACAATTACAAAAATCACAAATTATTTTCTTCATAATATTTATTTTTAAACGTGATTAAAGTGAGTCTTTATTCACAATTTTCCGGTGTTAAAATGTGTCTTTATTCCTCCCCAGATTAAAGTGGCACTTAAATGTCTCCTGGATTAAAGTAATCCTCTCGGATTGAAGAAACCACACCCACCAGCGACCCCTATTTGCATTACAATATGAGAAATAAAGAGTGTTTGGATTTACCGTAAGTCTAAGAGAATGCATATACATAAGTTAAAAAGTAACCTTCAACAAAAAATGCGTATTGTCACATGATCTTTAACAAATCAAAAGAACTAAAATTGAAGCTTTCTAAAAGTCTTAGTTTTTTATATTAGTAGGTACTTACATGTCTCTACAAAACGTCAAATAATTTACCAAAATTTAAAAATATCAATATGAATTATAGCGTTAAGCACATAACGACCACCTTTTTTGTAGAAAAATACGTGCGTACCTAGACGTATCATTTTCCTTGACACTTAATGTTGCCCTCACAACTTAATAATACCTCCAAAACGACGAAGACGTATGTTTTTGATTTTTCATTACAATACGCAAGTACAATTTCTTCTGAAACTTGTCTTATTTTCCCTTCATTTCTCCATTTGCCATTTACGTACTCTTTTTCATATAAATATATATATATATATATATATATATATATATATATATATATATATATATATATATGAATATTTCAGAGAATAGTTTTGAAACATCACATTTTGCTTCTTCCATTATATCATGAGTTTGTAGATATTCGTCTTCAGAGTCTAAATAATGTGTATCGTTTGCCTGATTAAAACGTCTTCCATTCTTCCATGCAGAATGCAAACCAGCTGAAATCACAGCCAACTGAGTGGCCCTTAGAAAGATGCCACACAAGATTAATGTACTGCTTCGTCCTTCGTGGTATAGATTTGCTCGCGAAGAAATATTGTTTAAAAATGAAGTATTGTATACGACACGGAGTTTACCTGAGCTTCATTCACTCGGAAGAATTATGTCCCACACAGGTTTGGGCAGTATTTAAATACTTGTATTTGAAATCCAAATTTTCAATACATTTAGTATTTGCAAAACTGTAGTTTTGATTTTTTTGACGTGTATTTTAGAGATGCTTTTAAATACATAAAATAGGTGTATTTAGAAAAAGAAATACTTAAAATACTGTTGAAGTTTCTTTTTAATGATTCTGCTAATGAAATATAATGATATTTTTTTCGTAATTGATGCAAACACCGTCTAACACAATAGACGAGTTTGGAACTAAGAAGACACACGCTGGTCCGCTTCCCCTGCACACTCGAGGACAAAAACTGATTTTGGTCACGGGCGGCTCCTAATCGCTCGCAAGTTCACCGTTCAATTAGCAGTGCATTCCATGAGAATAATCTACGTAAACGTTCATGTGAAATATTCTCTCTCAAATCATTCTAGAGCAGTCAACACTGGTGCAAGCGGAGAACTGCAAAAGGGTGACATAAAACTTTAGACACGTTTCAAATATCTGCATTATTTTACATTATTTAAATCAAAAACTCTGTCACTATTCACAAATAGAAAAAAACTCTCTTTCAGTGTGAAATTCTGAGTCTAAAAAATCAATACACCAATTCATAAGTGTAATTAATACACTTTTCGAGGATTTCATCAGTTTCGCATAATAGAATATCGGTTACTTTTATACTCATGCGGCAAATGTGAAATCGCCGATCCACTTCACTGTTAAAATTCTGTACAAGCAAAATGAAAGCTATGTAACAAAAATCAAAACATTCAAATCAAATCAAACCAAACACCACGGGCGGCGAAACAAAAATGTGCACAAAGGAGCAAATTACCTTGGTGCGGCGCTGTTTAGAACGTGTTCCAGGTCTACAATTCCCTCTAAAGCTTTCGTGAATATCTGACTCTTGGCTTAAAAATATAAAATAGTATCTTATTTGTATGTCAATTACAGATTAAATGAAACCCATTGCAGTGAATCAAATGTGAAGATACTAAAAACACCGCTTATGGTACGTAGGTTCAATAATTTGATTACTTTTCGTGAGAAATTTATACTCCTGGTGTCTTGCGTAAGTGATATCAGTTTCCTCCTACCTTCCAAATTCCTCCAGATATGACGTATACATATAATCTGGAGAAAATGTATTATTTTACCATGAATTGCCACAGCTGCAAGAACATTTGCCCCGCGAAGTAAGCTGCATCATGAAATCTCTATTGTATATCCTATAAATGAATCAGTCCAAGGAAAAGTTCAGTGAGACGTCGAAAACTTTTTTCTATTCAATTAGCACATTTGGTGTAGCGAAGTAATCAATTATAGTACTAAGCTACTTTAATTATATCATTAGTGGCGAGATATTTCATTTGATATTTTCTCTCTTTGAGGTCAGACTATTTTGTCAGCGAGTACCTTTTAAATATTTCCTTCAATAATTACAGTAGTTGTATCAGATTTGTAACTGTCATAGCTTGTAGCTCGTTTGGTGTGTATGTCATTTTATTAAAATGTGACCTACATATTTTCACCATCAGAACATCGCAATCAGAACACTAATGAGAAGCAATCAAATAACGAAATCTAAATGTTTGATTTAAATAATAGGCCTTTCCGTTATTCGTTGGTAGGTGTGTCGGTTGGTTCTCACCAGCCAATTAGTTTCTTGAACCCAGTTGGAGTGGCGCCAAGGTTGTTCGTTCTTGCATGATAGCCACTCACAATCCCGTTAGCAGCCGTTGACTTATGAATATCGACAGAATGTTTTCTTTTTTTAAGTATTTCCTAATATGAGTGTTTAGAGAGCACCTGGATTTTGTGAATTTTAAATTTCTGACAAAACAGACATTTAGAACACATCAAGTTGGTCGGCATCAGAGTCTTTTGATCGCATCGGTGTCATGTCGCCACCTGACGCGTCAACAGGACAGCCAACAATATTAGCAAAACAAACATGTAGTTTGGGAATTTGTCCTAATTCAGTTCTTTGCTTTTTAGGTGTTGCATCTCTGTTTATATAAAACTTACTGATTCTATCAGTGTCATACTACTAGAACAAACAAAAGAACATAAATTATTTACTTTAACTTACTCCTCCATCATTAGATCATCAATGACATATACACTTTTATGTAATTAAATGCAAACTATTAACTGGTGCAAAATATACGTACAATAATTTCCAGTCTGCAATAAATTGGTTATACCAGTTAAATCTATAGGATGTAGAATATAAATATTCCCCACTTTGCACTATTTATTGCTTCACTTTTTACATGTAAAAGAGCTTTTGTTGAAGGGAATATTTTCTTGAATTTAACTTAAACACGATCCAATTCAAGAAATAAATAAATAATAACGGCAAGAGGTAGCGTCATTCCGATGATTTAGTAGAGAGAAGTCGAGTAGTAGTAAAGTAGAGCGTAAGAATGTGGATAAATAAGGAAATATTGTTTTTACTTAAATAAAATACAATTACTATAAGACAATTTACGAAAATTCTTTGAATAATACGGTAATTAATGGATGTATTTTGTAGGAAGAAAATAGTATTTTCATCTGTGCTTTCAAATTTTCAAGCGATCAAGATATTCAGAAAATTGACTTATAATGATTGGTTATCTTTTGCAGGGGTTGTCATACATTCTACAAGATGAATGATATCGTCAGTGGGCCCCGAAGATAGGATCATGTAGTCACTCAATTACGGGATGCTTATTTTGAGAAGAAAGAGAAAAAACAGTACCAGTATACTATTCCGGACTAATTGAAAGGAATTAAAATATGGTAAGTCAACGTGGAGACTTTATTGCCGTGTTTTCACATTTATTCAATACTGATTTGGCCCTGAAATGCTCGATTCGTGTTCATAGTTTAATCGGCCTCAAGACCCGGGTTCGAGCTTCATGGCTTCATTCATTTTTGGAATCCATGCAGGATAATGAAGCTTGTCAAAGCGACCATCGACACCATTTCAATCAAAAAAACTACTGATGTTACTGACCATGAAGTTTTTCAAGCGGTACATTTTTTGACAACGTATGCATTTTGTCTTGCGTACAAACGTCTAAATTTTGTCTTTCCGTTCCATATTTTTCTTCTATGGAAAGCAAACGTATCTTAAAACGATGCTAGTTATTCCACATTTGTTCTGATTTAAGCACTGATGAGGTGTTTTGGTATTGAAATAATTATGCAAGTTAGCACGTGTACCAATGTTTTCATAATAATTTGAATGTTTAGCAGCTTTCAATGCCCTCGACACAGTGTGCTATGAAATACTAAATACTTTTTGCAACAAAGTCATCACTGAAAAACCTGGAGAAACGTTGCCCATATGATGAACACTGGAATATAATGCTATTTGAAAACCGCGTGATTTTCTTGTGTGTGTGTTTGAGAGAGAGAGAGAGAGAGAGAGAGAGAGAGAGAGAGAGAGAGAGAGAGAGTGAGAGAGTGTGAGAGAGTGTGAGAGTGTGAGTGTAAGCGAGTATTAAAAATAAGACTCACTACGAAGAACGTGTGAGAAAATATCTAAAATCCCCTTCAATTAATCGTCAGATTTACTATCTAGTCGAATACCACCTTTCAGGTTACAAATTATTGATGAAGGATAATCCATTGAGTGCATTTTATCCGTTTCTTGCGTCGATCGGAGGATCAGCAGATATGCGATCTTATTAGGAAGGAATTGCCTGTGGTTTTAATTTTGTTGGGCAATTCGCATTGGTTCTTTTTCATGTCCCAAGCGTGACTCTGTACTGACGATTTTGTGCCCTTCGGCCCTTCTGCCCTTCCGCCCAAAGCCGCATTTAAATCTGCGAGCTCTGGTTTTCGAAGCCAGCGTGCTGATCTTCATGCAGTAAATCTAATCTAATCAATACCACATGGGGCAGCCGGCTTTACTTCCCCTCCGAAGGCAAGCGACACAGAAGACTTTTTCGCTCTTAAAAATCCACGGTTCCGATCGAATTAGATCCCGCAAACTTGGGTACTACAACCCGATACGCTAATCTACCCACTCCGACCACCGACCCCGCAAAGGCGCACCAGGCCCCTTGTTTTCTCTGGGCGCCTCTGATAAAATCAATGAACCCTCGTCGTCTGTCCTTGGCGACCTGCCCCAGGGCGGGCAGTCATGCCCTTTCCCTCCCCGTCGCAGAGAGAGGCCTCCTCGCGGGAGTCTCCTTGGGCCGCCGCTGCTGCTGCGAAGGCGCTCATTTGCGCGGCCGGTCATCCGCGTCGAAAGCCGAACAACAGCCGGCACGAGGAAGAGGCAGGCCGGCGCGCCCGGGTAATGGCCAGATCGTTACCCGGAACGAACGCGCGAAGCAGGGATGGGCCGAAGGTTTCTCTGTGGACCAGATGGACGAGACTTCACGGCTCTCGATCCGAAATCGAATCGAACGGCGGTGCGCAACCGTTGCAATTATGGGAAGAAAAGCAAGTGCGCGTTCTTTCAAAAGTTGTCTTCGTTTTTAATCTTCTCCTCTACTATTCTTATCCGTTCTCTTTTCTAATTTCTCCTCTATAATGAGGACGGATGGATTGTCGATAGTAGATTGATTGATAGGCTGATTGATGTTTATTATCAAAACATCTTACAGTTATTATTCCCTCAATCGTGTGATGAAATGTTCTGAGGTAATCAGTTGACCAATCTCTTCATTTTAATTCAGATGTATCTATGTTACTGATTGTGAATATTCGCATTAATTGGCGGACAACTATGCAGCTTCCGGTCGTGTTGGAGGTATCTCTATCTTTGTTAGATGTCCAAGAAAAAAATACATAACAATGTAATAGTTTCGATTTTGACTGAAACATGCATATATATGTTCATCCGCAATTTCTCATACCTGATGTTACTGATTGTATTATCATACTCAGAGCGACAAAGTTTGTTTACGACAAAGCTGATATCATGCGATGAAAGAAGGTTCAGTGTTCACGTGTGTGTTAGCACAGCCAATTTTTGCTGCTCCACGACCCCAATTTCCCCAACTCGACAGCATGTCCGACGGATAATGTGGGTACGGTGGGTAGCTATACCCACATGAAAAATTCCGAGTGGGTAAAATACCCACTCGGAATTTGGGGTGAAAGAAATGTTCCATAAACATTAAATTAAAAAATTGAACGTAATTTCTTGGTATTGCTTCGAGTCAAAACATATATGCGATCAACTATGGTATGTTGTAAGATCGGCTGAACAGTAGTGCGATTTGACATGTTTATTAGTGGCATAACCGACAAAATTAATTTGCAAAACTCGGTAAATGGGTTTATATAAACAAAATGCAAAGCGCAACGCTGTTTTTTTTCCTAGGGCTTTTATCCAGCCGACAGCCAGTTGTCCTTTACGTCCCGAAGGGACGCATATTCGACCATACACTAGACAAACACTTGCGGGCTCCTCTGATCTGGGGTCAGCAGAACGCGAGACCCTCCGCGACAACACACACACAAAGTCAAGAAACAAACAGCCATGCCCAAGGCGGGACTCGAACCCGCGACTCTTCGGACCGAAACGCTGAGTCGGTACTCGCTCTTAGCCACCTCGGCCATCCAGGTCGGCGCAACGCTGTTTTTGCATTGCAAAAATTAAATGCTGAAGTTACGTAAAATATATTCTCTGACCACCACAATTAATATAGTTGCCTTTGCACGAAATTCGGACTCATTTCTTTTAAAACATCAAGGAACATGAGATTTTATTATTCTACATTTTAAAAATATTGTACGTAAATATTTAAAGATATGCTTGGAAGTAAATATGACAAGTGATCACTGGATATCTCCTGAATCTCTTACGACATTGTATTCCAAGATTGATTCTGAAAGAACGCTGAAGATTCACCCAAGAAAGAAATAGTCCTAAGAAAAAACTCTTGCATTAAATCCAACCAGATATATCATGCCAATACATATAAACTGATGTAGCGCTATAAAAGATCAGATAACAAGTAAGTCAACGAGAAATAAACTGAAGTAAATTGGGATCGCACAGGTGTCTTACGGACTTGCAGACCGGAAACCGAAACGAAGCGACTAGCAATGAACGGTTCCCCACAAAGTTATTACACGCTTCGAGTCATAATGAACGGCATCGTAACTTTTCCCCGACAGAAGAATCGTCGCGTACTGCTGCACCTCAATCGTGGAAATTGGCGATGGTTGTGCGGGAGGCGATTCCAAGAAACATGATGAAGCTCTCTGACTAATTATGGGAGCGCCACAGGAACCCAATCGGAACTGATGTATTGTTGTAGGAATTTCTAAGGATTATTGTTCAAATACGTGCGAGTTTCCATTCCGTTTACTTTACATCATGCCACTTTTAAGCTTTCTCATTAATATAACTTGGAGATTCTTTTGTACGAAATTGAACCTAGAAACTATAATATGGTAAAAGGTTTCCCTAAAACCTAGACCTCTCAATTTATTTACTAATTATCATATTTTTAAAGCTTTATAATACTTTATATTAGTATATTATTAGTATGACTTACGCTCAGGAAATATTATTTTTGGCAGTTTATAAGAAACCATCGAAAAAAAGAAGTGTGTTATTGGTGGGTAGAGAATTAAACCCCAGTCCTACATTCGACAAATCTCAAAAAAAAAGAATTAGAAGTTTGCTGATTATGTCTTACAAAATAGATTATTGCAACGCACATTATAATTGCAGATAACTTGGAAGTGATGCTTCCTATGTCTTTTAACCCAGGATTGCTTTTCCTGTTTGGCCTCGACTTTTTTTGACAAGTGAGTTCTGAAATCAAGTGTTTTGGGGGACGAGTCTTTTCCATGACAGGAGGGGGGTAAAGAACATGGAGAAATGATGAAGGACAGTTCGGGGACAGCTGAAGTATATGGGGGTGACATGCGAGGAAATAAAGGGGACAGGTTGGACCCAGATTATGCTCCTAGACGTTTCTGAACTTTCTTTTACAACTTTGCAGATTTAATTCTTTGGATGTCCCAACTCCATAGATGGGTGATCATAAAAGTGAAGAAGCGAAAATCAATGTGAAATTAAATTGAGGTTGAAAGACTAAAATTATCTTTCACGATAAAATTAAAGTGAGTAATTTTCTGTGCATTTTAATCTCAACGCTCGGCAACAGTGAAATGGTTTCTTTCGCACAATACTGAGCCTATTGTGCCACACAGTTCGGAGGATGATGTTCCCAGTTGGGTTCTACTTTTAAAAAAATCCAGTTTTCAATTATCATTTACGAAGCGCAGAGTTTTCACACCTGTCCAGATAATATGTATTTGTTTATTCTTATACGAGAATATTTACTCAGTTAAGGGAAAAGATCTTTCCTCTAGTCTGAAACGATTACAGAATTCTTAGTTTTTATTTTTTTTACCTATGGTCCAGCAATTGAAAAAATATTTAAAAATCAAAAACAGATGTTTAGAGAGGAAGTTTTGTTGTTTTTATACCTGTACAGGTCTTGTAAATTGTAAGTTCTGATCCATCGCGTTCCCTTTCATTTTCCTACATGTCTCCCACTCGTCTATCACCTGTTTTCGAACTGGTTTCTCATAAACTGTCAAAAAGCATATTTCCTTTGCCTGTGACATACTATATAAAGGATTATAAAGCTTTAAAATATAATTAATAAATACATTAGTAAATATAGTTAGTAAAAGTTAAACAAAATTGCAGGGTGCCATAACTATGTATACAAAAGTGTAATAAACATTAAAACAAATGTACAGAACTGTTGCAGTCATTTTCAGTGTATTTAAAGATATAAATGAGTTAAAGGGGATAGGGTAAAATATTTTTTTAACATTTTAGAGTCCAGCAATCGAAAAAATATGAAAAAATTCACAAATGGTGTTTTGAGAGCACGAGTTGAAATTGTTTGTGCTATTTCCAGGATTCTAAGATACAAAGTTTTTTTTTTTTTAAAAAAAATTGGTTTTACATGTAAAGATACTGAAAAATATCAAAAAAAATTTTCTGGTAGTATAAATTTTCCTGTTTTTTATATTTTTCAATCAGATAAATCAATGTTATGTAGACGAAAAAATTAATATTAAAAAACTTTTTTGGACTAGAGAGGTGCTAAGAGGAGACTTCGCAGAGGTGCTAAGAAACATTTGAAAAATCTTATTTTTATGTTAGAGTCTTAAGAGTCTTAGTTGTTTAACTAAGTCATTTGGTTTTAGGGAAAGTTTTACCATATTTTCTGCGGGTATTCTTTGAAGTGTTTCATTTCTTTTAGTGGTTTGAAATCTCATACAATGGAAAATAAACTTTTTTCTCAAGAAAGGGGGAAGTCGTAAATGTTTATTTTCGGTGTATTTAAAATCTCTAACAGTATTCTACAATCATTGATTACAATAAAAACAAACATTGCGAGTTTTTGGAACAGTTAGATTTGAAAAAATCTTAAATATAATTTTTCAATATGAATTTTTATGCTGTGTCATTAATGATGCAATGGAAGCGCCGAGAAGATAAAAACATTTCTTTAGTGAATACGGAAGAAATAAAACTCAATTTCCTATCTGTCATTAAAATTTGCTAGAGTTGTAAATTATATATGAAGACTAATCTTTGAGTTCTCGTAGAAATATTATTTTCTTTCTGATAAGTTACAATATGACGAGAACTGGATTTCAAATGATGTATCAGATTGCTTGGTGTAGTGATCATGTATAGAGAGTAAGCTGAAGAGGGATTTCAGCTGTCAGTTTCTAACACGATCAGTTCGAAGTATGCAAGAACTGACTTGTCTTGTAATATGCAAAGGTCACGTCAGAAGCAAACTGCAATGTAAAGGGTATTAATCTGATATGCCAACAAGTGTGATTGACTGGGAAAGTTTGGAGATGAAAGATATGGAGAAGTCGATTCCTGTGATAGCAATGTAAATGTTATTACCAAAAATGAACCTTAACTAATCATTCCAAACAATAACAATATATTTGAAATGTTTCTATAATTATTTATGCCCTAAATGCACAAGTAAGAGGAAAAGGAAATTGTTCAGATGACGAAAACAACAGCAGCGCAACGTATTCTGATAAAGAGTCGTTGGACAGGAATTTGTGCACTTGATACGAGGTTTTCTCTTTCAAGAATATTTTTCTGCAGAGCCTGATTCGTCGGCAATTATGTAATGAGAGCTTAAGTGTGAAAGTGGATTTAGAGAAATTCAATATGCGAGAAGTACGTAGATGACTAGATAGAGCCGATTATGACGAGCATGGGGCGGAAAATCTACAAAAATATCCTGTTAAAACATATAAACAGTGTTGGGTGAAGGCTAGTAAAAAATCCATAATTCTTTCTGAGCACGTTTTTTTTTAGATGGGATAAGTTTTAGATGTGTATTTAATTATTTCGTCAACGGTACCCTCAAAACATCACACTCCATTTTATTGGGCTTGTAAATAGATTTCTTTACGTGGAGCTCGGTTGGGAATAATAGCCAAAAAATATGTTGCTCATTTGCCGATGAAAATAGTTTGTATTACGAGCAAGAGGATAAATCTTGTTAAGACCTTACGCGCTGATTGCTTCCTTTATTTATATATTATCATTCAATTTAATATAGTAAACGAGTGTGGATAGGGATGTCGGAGCATTCAATTTTGTCAGCTTACAAACTAAGCGCGTCAACCAGGCAATTGCCCGCGAATATATTACTAAAACCCTAGTTATACTGGTTCCAGAGAGGCTACATGAATATACAACGTAGTTGGCGATGTGGTGTCTTGGTATAAAATTTCAGCAACAGCGTTTGTGCCGGGAGCGGGACGATGGATTAATTTTATAAAACTATGAGATATATCAAAAGCATTTTTACAAAAATAGTTATATTCATTCCTAGTAAGCGTAGAATCTCTAATTTCGTACACTTTGGAATCAAATCTTTACTAATATTATAAGAAAAATATTTCTTCGCACTTGATTTACACGTCTATTATGAGATTCGCTACACAAATAGTCATCGAAAGAACGTTCATTTACATTTACAATGAACCTAATACACTATTTCACTTACATTTTAATGAACTCAAAAGTACACCGGAAGGTTCCGCAAGGAATTCAAATGATGATGAAGCTAGGAAGTTACATCTTGCCAGTGTCCGGACCAATAGGTG
The DNA here is from genome assembly GCA_011170035.1 of Teleogryllus occipitalis. Classification (NCBI taxonomy): domain Eukaryota; kingdom Metazoa; phylum Arthropoda; class Insecta; order Orthoptera; family Gryllidae; genus Teleogryllus; species Teleogryllus occipitalis. The sequence goes on from BLKR01009335.1 coordinate 47,269, forward strand.
ACTCCACAAGAAAAGATATTATGATAGTGATGAAATAAAAATGAAGATATATTTACCCTTTTTACCAGTTCCGTGGCGGATGGACGCCTTCACGAAGAATTATGATAAATGAGTTATGAAGACTAGTTATTGCCAGAGGCTTGGTGCATGAGCGGCTCCGCCTAAGATGATGATGATGATGATGATGGTGATGATGAAGGAATGAAGACACATTTATCAGTGCCCAAGTGCTCGGGCGAATGGGCGCCTTCAAAAGGAATTCTAATGTTAATAATGATGGTGAAGCAATGAACAACTTTGTCGGTCGAGACAGATTAAAGACTCTTCGAGGAATGATGATGATTATGACGATGCAGTGAATATAAATTTAATCATTTACCAGGCGGCTGAACCGTTGGCAGTGAGCAGGCGGCTGTACAGCTCCGTAGGGAATGATTATGATAATGATGGTGTTGTAGCAATGAAAAGGCATTTATCAGTGTCGTAGTGGTCGGGTGGTGGGGCGACTGTGCAATGAATGCTAGTGATGACGATGAAGCTAAGATAATTGACCTTTCCCAGTGTCTGAGCGACTTCTCCGGAAACGAGGATGACGATGACGACAATGATGACGTCGATGGAGCAATGAAGGTAGATTATTGCCTGTGCCCAGGTGGAAGGGCGCCTCTGTGGTCGGCGACGGTGTCGCAACGCGCGGCGGCGCGGCGCAACTCGGCAGCGCGTGCTGGCGATCCGCCGATTGGAGCCCAATTAATGGGCTCATTAGGCCGATTAAAATCTGGAGCCGGCTTCGACAGCCCGTGTTTACCGTCTGTCGACGCGCGGCCGCGCCTCCGCGACCTGCGCAGTAAATCTGCGCGCGCGTCGCTTTCTTATGCGCCGTTCATCGCAGAGAGTTATTGCGCGAGGGAAGAAACGCACTACGCAAAACCAATAGCCCCCGGCGAGGGAGAGGGAAACAACGCGATGTCTTTATAGAGTTGGGTTTCGATCAGATGATTGCCGGGGAAGTGTGTAGTGAGTATTTGTTAGCACTGAGATTGGTCAAAATCATCAACATAGTTTGTTTGTTTGTTAATGCAAACTCGAGTACAACAGTCCGGTACGCTGACCGTTATACCAGCGAAAATACGAACCTGAGAGTGCGTTCCAGAAGAAAGAAGAGAAGGCAAAGCTATGCTTTCTGACGAGTTTGTATCTCGTGTTGTTGCTATTTTAAAAGTGTGGCAATTTTGGGATAATTATTAGAAATTGTCAATTAAACATGTTCTGTATTATGAACAAAAATGGTGACGTTGCACAATAGCCAAACAACCTGCAATTGATATAATTATCAGTTGCAGTAAGTTTCTACGTCATTTCATTTTTTATTTTAAATTTATATTATAAATATATGATAATTAGAAAATGATATTGAATAAAATAAAATTTTGGTCATGTAGAATTTCTCTGTTAGATCTACACAAGTACTTGTTGCATGAATAGCAAAATTATTTTTGAATAAACTGATGTCATTAAGTTTGTAAAATTGAAAATAATATAACAAACTAGCTGACCCGGCGAACTCTGTTCCGCCTTAACAGCCGGTCCCATCTTTTTCTCGCGTCGCACTCACTGTGAGAAACTGTACTATCCTTGTTGCACTGCGTACGTGCAAAAACGTGCGTTCTCACACAGGAACGCTGTCGAACAGGATAAACAGTATCCTATGTCCGTCTCCTGGCTCTAAGCTTCCTGCTCACCAATTTTCAGCCAAATCGGTACAGCCGTTCTTGAGTTATAAATAGTGTAACTAACACGACTTTCTTTTATATATATATAGATGTATGCATTTTCTGAACTACAAAGAATACTGAATTTAAATATTAGTTGCAGATTTTATTACAATTTTGCAAACATAAGTCAATGGAAATTATTAATTAATACTCCTGTATAATCAAAAAGGGTTCACATTGTCCGAAAAATCAAATATTTTCACTTGCTTCTTCAAATAAATAGTAATTGTGAAAGAAAAAAAGATCAACTCCTTAAGCAGGAAACATTTTTCTTGTTATATTTTTAACTTATGTCTTAAACCACTCATAAATTGAAATTGTATCAATTGTATAAATACATTTTGCGGCATAAACATTATACAGGATGAGTCACGTAACTTTAGCGTCTCCTCTAATTTTTGACCGCTTGAAGTTATTGCAATGCAACAAGAGTCGCAAAATATCAAAAGTGCTTCTCTGATAAAAAAAAACATGCTTCTCTGACGCAAAATATCAAAAGTACTCAAAAACATGTTTATCTAGCATATGATAATATGAATATTATAGGATTGACATTTTTACGCTCGTCATGATATACTACAAACTATGTACAGTTCCATTTAAAAAGAAGAACAAAGTTTCCTAAATATCTCGTAAAATACAACTGATAAAATGGAAATGAGTATGTGTATAAACTAGCCCCATTCCCTCATGCACTTCTGTGGAAACTGCATTGCTGTATAACAATGCAGTTAAAAGCTGAAAGCTGCAAAATTGTGTAATTTAAATACGACATTCTCTCCTTGTTCAATCTTATAGCAACAAAGTTTGCTCCTTGGCGTCTAGCAAATGGGAGGTGTGGTACCAGGGGAGGCGGACACTAGGGCAGGCGGATCTGGAAGCGGGAATTTCCAGCTGTGATCCCACCGCCGCGTCGCGCCGCATCGCGCCGCGCCGGCCGCCCTGGGCTGAGAGGAGCTGCGAAAGGGGCGGGGCGGAGGAGAGGAGGGGAGGGGAGGGGAGGGGAAGCGAGGCGGGGCGTGGTTGTGATCGCTGGAGGCCGCGGAAAGTTCCATCAAACGTCACAAAAAACGCGAAGGAGAACTGGCAGAGGAGGATCAAGAGTGCTTCTGAGACAGGGAAGAATTTGAATTTTTTGTGGTTAAATATGTTTTTTATAAGTGTTCTCGATTCCAAATGCAATATTTTTGCCTTGATCAGAGTAAATTTAACAAAAATTCTTTAGACCACATGTATGTTTAGTGATTTAATTTATTGGGAAAGAAAATATAGTTTTCATTTGTAAAATTGAGATCGAATAAAATATATACACATCTTTCTCTTATTCAGTAGATAAGTGGTATTTGATGTGATATACAGGTATAATAAGTGGTATACAGGTATTTTGATGTGACATGAAAAATAAACTCCTCCTTTGTTCTGTAAATAGAACTCATTTAAAAAGTTAGTTGATAAAGAATTTCCAGAGTACATTTAATTCAGATGTTCTCAAAATGAATTCCACTCGCTCGAAAAGAAGAGGGACAAAATAAATAATTCGCCCTTAGAAATGCATTTATTTTGTTATTTTAAAATTCCAGCCAGTTGTAATATAGAAGAAAATAGTGCTCTACAAGTTGTGTATTTTGTCATGTGGAATCGTTCTCTGCGTTTAAAAAAATAATAAAAAAATATTGCAATGTAAATTCATTTGTATTTTTATCTTTTTTCCAACCTTTCTTTTCAGAAGTTCAAAAAATATCCTCGTATTTTGATCCTCGTGGAATTGGCCCAGAATGACCTGAGATCATCATTCTTCTTTCCTTTGTGATGAACTTATTTCAAGAGATAGCTTAGCTTTACAACTTCTGCTCTGTATTTGAGATAGCACGTTATTTGAAGTGAATATTACGTCATTCTCCTCCTCTAAAACCCAATAAATGATCTAACCTGGCGAAATCTTACATCAGAAAACGGAGATCAGCGCATCAGTCTCGTAGATAGCTGTATCCGAGGGCACTTGGAGAATAAGGAAGTCAGAGGGCAATGGTAGCTGATTAGTGCTGCTATGTGCCTTCGTACACGTATGTGAGCAGGGAATTTCCTCCCCTCCCCTCTCCCGTCTTCACCACCCCCTCGCCCTGTCGCTGCTGACGCCACCGCCCAGCTGCTGTTTCGTCAGGTTGCAGCCGGGCTGCGTCGGGGTTTCACCAGGTCTTCCCCATTTTCCTTGTTTTATTATGTCATCATTATCGCTCACATTGGTCCAGAGACCCTGCCAGATCCCCTGATCTCAGGTATGGTGATCAATAGCGGGTGAGAGTGAAAGAGAAGTCGTCATAACACGAATGCTTTCGTCTGTTTCGGGATCTTAGTCGGGTTGTTGTTATATGATGAGAGAAGACCAGAGGATGTCCACTCATGACACAGGTAACAATTTTATTTATTGATATTGCCAAAAATTAGTATATCAAGCATGTAGTAACAAAAAACTGACCTTTTAGGAATTAGATCAATTCTGAGTTCCTAGTATTTTATTTTCTGATTCTACATCATTTTGTTTCTGACCAATCTGATGTCTTCAAAATTTTTACTCCTTTCTTTCTAACCTCTAAAAAATCTGTTTGTGCATATCCTAATATGTTGTTTACTTATCATATTGATTAACATAATGCAGAATATTTCCTTCTTTTATTTGTTTCTTTCCTTGTATCCTGCACAGAATCGCCCTGTCGCCTTTTCCATGAGCCGTTGCTAGTTCGTAAAAATGACTGACTGGCCGCAAGGCATGCTCCGTAGAGATAATTCAAACATATCAGCAGTTAAACAGAGAAAATGGTGTGCACGCAAATTTATACTCAGGTGCAGGCAATAAAATAAATCTACATAACCCACTTTGGAACGTAAACAAGTGGTCATATAAGCATGCAAAATTACAATAACGACAACAAATATGATATAAGATAGCTGTGCTTTTCTTAGATTTGTTACCTCTTCTCGATTAGGTAACAAGGAATTTTCTGTCAGAATATGTTATGAATTATTTGTTTTTGTACACTAACTGAAGTGTTCTCTCCACGTCGCATACGTGTTTTACTCTTTTTGACATAAAAATTCAAAATAATTCTTAACTTGGTGTAGCGGTTAGACTGTTCCCATTTCAGCGCTGGGCTTGGGTTCGATTTCCCTCCGATCGAAGTGGAATTTCTGACTAATAAAACTAGTTCACGCCAAGTTTCCTTGATTGATTATTTCGTGTTTCTGAGCGGGGCTGCTGTTATAATCATTTATCCCGTAAGTACAGTGCATGCTTTTATCACGAAAGGGGACGGTGTTCTTCCTTCTGAATGGAGAGATCCGGCGCGAACCTGCACGTCGGCTACCGAGGTTTTTCTCCATCGTGGTATCTCGAAGCAGCAATGCATCGCCATCTCGGATGAGAGGCAAGGAAAACTGACGAACCTAAGGATGTTGATATCGGTTGAGGTGGCTCATGGCTTATCTGAGATCATTGCGGTGCCTCGGAGCGCGGGAACAAAGGATTCGAGTGCCGCTGGTGGCAGGATTTTCGAGACAAGCTAAATAGCAATATCGAATTCAGTCGCTGCCTGGAGCAGAATACTAATCATCATCATCATCATCATCTTCATCATCATCATCATCATCATCATATCCCAACCTAATCTCACCGGAGAAACCCGACGACGGTCATATTGCACCAAATAGTCATGCCTTACAATAAATAAATATTTAAGAAATAATTAAATAAATAATTTTAAAACATTTTAAAATAATTAAATAAATAGTTTTAAAAATATTTAAAAATAATTACATAAATAATTTTAAAAATATTTAAAAATAATTAAATAAATAATTTTAAAAATCTTAAAAAAATAATGAAAAACCAATTAAAATAATTACAAATAATTAATTATTAATTAAATAAAAAAAACTGATCCTGCTGAAGGGCAGGGCCTTCCTGGAGGGAGGCAGCTTCCAGTGCTGGGCCGTGCGCTGCCCAGCATCCGCGTCCGGGATCTGCGCTGCCCCGCCGGCTGCCTCCGCTCACCGGCTGTGAGTCATCTCAGTGCCCCGCGTTCGAGAGGGCACCCAGCGGAACTGCTGTACTTTAATGTCCACTAGCTAGGCAACCACTGGCAAGGCTCGCTTGACAATCCTACATCGCGTCGGGTGAAAACATCTTCTAGGGCATCGATGTGGCGGCGGTGACAGATTAACAATCGGCACGGTCAGGTTTGTGATCCCTGCTTTTTTGTGTGAAGGATCCTTTACCCAATTATGTCCAAACTATGCCCATTTAAAATACTTAAAAATAGAACGTTTCATATAATTATGAAATAAGCTGAAGGATTCTAGTAATTTCAAAATTTAGTTTTGAATTGTTTTACGTAACTACGAACAACGTAAAATTTTATTTAAAAAGTTATATTTATTCCTATTCAGCGAGCACCCCTCTGCTCATGTCTTGATTTAAACCTGTCGCCAATCTATGTTCTACAAAGAAAGCTAATCTGAGAGAAGAAAATTAGCGGCTAGCAGAAAAAAGTTGATATCGTTTTGACTTTTAACGATAAAGTCCAGCATTCGGAAACTTATTTCAAACACTTCACATTTCACAAAAGTGAACTTCTATTATTCTCTGTAATACTCTTAATTAAAACCAACATTAATAATTTGTTATTACTAAGGTAATATGATTTTTGCATCTGATCACAATGAAGTACTTCCCAAAAAATACTTTAAAGGAAAATAAAAACTCATCTTCAAGATAGTCAGAAAAAAATGTCCCTTACCAGGCTAGTTTTTTTAATGTAAACGGTTTAAATTAATCAAGCTCTGGTGGGAAAATTTTCTCGGGTAGATTATTTTTAAGATATTAAAGAATTTATACAGACAAAGTACCTTTCTCTTTTTATAGTACATTTTTCTAAATATATAGTACATTTTTTTGAGGAATCAGATGATATTAAATGTAACGTATATCACAAGGCAATCTGAGGAGTCATTGATAAACAAACTGCTTGGAAATTCATAGAAACTGGTAGAACTGATTCGCGACCTAGGAGCAATGCTGTGCAAATAATATTCATAGTCAGTACTATTTCTCTTAGTTTACGATTAAAAATCCCCAACTTAAAATGTTGTACCATGCACAACCACAAACTACTTGAGGATAATTCACTGTCGATGCAAACAATATGGACTTTTTTTCATCGCAAAAAAGAAAGAAAAGTGCGGGAGTCGAAGTAACCCACGTTAGTATTGCCAACTTATAATAACGAAAAACCACACTAGATACTAAATTTAATATTAAACATTGTTTTTCAAGAGGAACAACTGAGTTTGAACTCTTGAACCATTTACAAATAATTATTTTAATGATCTATTCACATTTACAAGCAGTTCTTAGTGTATAGGTGTTTGTAATAAATAGTTGAGTATTCGACCAGCGACTGACCCGATCATACCGTCTTATTAATATTTTAAAATTTTGATTTTTTACGCATTTACGATTCAGTTATTTTCAATCATTTATAATTGTGTTGTATTAATATGCGCAATTTATTTGAATAAAATGGAAGTATTTTGATTGTATTTTCACAAAATGTATTTATCTCTTCAAAAAAAATGAATTAATCGTCATTGGAATTTAAAATTCTAAATTTTATGATTCAAGGTTACAAAACGTACTTTTTATGAAAGAGGCATTCTTGTTTAAAAATTTTAAAATACTTTTTCTTATTTATTGAATAAAGTTTATGTAATGATCAAAATCATTACAAATTTTAACGCGGGAAAATAAGAGAGGACAATTTGTATGAAATACCTTAATGGGATGAGTAGAATTCCCAAATGGGATAGTATTATTTTACCTAATAGGTTTCCGTAGTTGGTACGTATCGTAAAAAAGTCCAAATGTTCATTTGTTATGAATGACATGTTCTGAGATTGTTAGTAATTTATTCCAGAAAATATGTTTCCTAGTTGTCTCTATGATTCAAAGTGAGATGAAGGTTTCTTCTCAGATTTTTTATTGTGATCCCCAACGTAAAGTACAAAACGTAGTGTATTGAAAGGTTTTCGTTTACATACATCATATATTTTGTGTCTTATTCGTTTCAAATAAATTTATTTACCGACATCAAACTGAGTTTGGAGTACAGAAGATGTTGCTTTTTTTCTGCTGTAAACTTTGTAAAATAATTATTGAGTACAGTAAAGATATAATATTGAAATAATATGTATCTACCTTGGATTCCATGTGATTCACGAGCGAATAACTCTTATTGCAATGAACCTCTTCAAGAATATTCACTCTACAATACATCTGTTCTACGTTTATTTGTTGGTTTTCTGTATATTGTCTATAAGTTAATAAATATGTCTACTAGTCTTTTACTTCCACCAGTTCTTTCAATATTGCTGTTGCTGAAAGACCTTTTCCCTGTATTGTTTTATTGAAAGAAACACTGTGAATTCATCCATTCATTGATTCATTGTGACTTCGAAACTTCTGTTTCTGGTATTGCGTCATTGAAGAAAAGTCATTGTTTCATGTCAATAGAAGGCAAATACATTCTCACGTTCACAGAAACTATGCAGTAAATTACAGGGAAAGGTTCCAGCCAAGAAACATATATTTATGTAAGGCCTCTCTCTGCACTGAAAATAGAACGAGCATGTAGAACAGGTATGACTCTAGTAATTCATACACCCACCGCGTGTAAACCCCCAAAAGTATTGCCCCATAGATCCCGCCAGCCTGAATTCGTTTGGGATGCAGGACCCGAAACCTTTGCGAACGCGTTTCTAATAAATAATTGTGAATATGTCGGAGTATAAATACCGTCGTTAAGTGGATGTCAGAGCGAGAAAAGTGAATGGACAGAAAGGAACACATAGAAATAAATGAACGAGATCGAAAACAGGTAACGAAATAAATTAAAGCCAGAGCTGTAAGATAAATAATTGCGCCCACCCGCCGTGCGGTCTGTTTTCTCGCCTGCACTTTTTTCCTTCTTCGTAGGCGTTGTCACGCACTGCAGTCAGCGCTAAGAGCCTAAGAGCGTTAAGAACGATCGAATGCCAACACATATAGACAGACGCTAGCGAGCGACTTTACTTCTGGAATCTGCATAAGATTGGAGAAGATACAATTGGATGCTGACTGGGCGACAATTACGATACCATAAGAAAGAACTCAATGATATGCCTTTATTATTCGTGATATTAATACAAGCATTGACAAATGTACAATGACGGAGGGAGTTCTTTGAAATTCCATTACAACATCAAAGTAGATAATGACATGGGCTCATGAATTTAAAAAATATAGGCCAACAATTTTTTACAACAAATGTCGGGAAAAGAGCCGGAATAAAAGTAAAAGTTTTGTTAGTATTGGGCAGTTCGTTATTTCATGTACTTTATTTATTTATTTAGCTTGCTAGCTAAGGAATTTTAGGGGCTCTTCAACTGCTGAGTACGTTGTGGCCGATGGGTGATCTAATGAGTAGGTCACAGGCGATAACGATATTGAGGAAACGTTGAAATGAGAGGCAGGGGCACAGGAGAACCCCGAGAAAACCCGCCGAGGAGCCGCTTCGACCGCCACAAACTCCACACGGGTTGGCTGTGGCCCAGCTGTGGAAGGCGCACACGCTAAATAAACGATTAAGACAGGAACAACCATGGAACAAATATTCTCAAGTATTTTTCATACAAACTTCCTTATTCTAAACCTTAATGGCAACCATGAAATAATCAGTACATTGATGGAAAAGAAGCCAACTCACAGAGCTATCTTAAACTAACGATAATCTGAAGTAATCCGGGAAGGCGATGAAATAACTACAAACGAATAGAAATACATGGAAATAGTCAGATGCAGTGCTAAAATTAACTGATAGTGGTATGTAATTTTTTTGTATAAAATTTACAGGTTTAAGAATATGTAAATCCTGCTGGAACTACTAACGTTGGCGACATTGCAAAGATATGGACAGCGGCAACAACATAAATGATAATGCCAGAGCCTGCAGTGAAACTATACATTGTAGAAAAAAACAAGTGAAAGCCAACCAGCTCGACCGCTTTGTCTATCAAAAAAGTTACTCTAGAAAGCCAGAACCCACTCTATGTAGAAGGGTCGCTCACAAGGTTTTTCTCCATCCATAGAAAATGAGTCGGTAAAGAGTAGAGTGGAAGATAGAAAATAAACACTAGGGTGATATCATGCTCATTGAGGAAATAAGCCAGGAAGGCTGGACGTGTAAAATGCTCGAAAGTGCTCACAAACTTGGCCTTTAAACTGTGTGGTTCCAGGAAAGTTGGTGACATTCCCAATATGGGAAACGGGAACGAGAATATAACTGATTACAAAGGAAGCGTAAGAACTGTAACGGTACAAGACAAATTCAGTCAGCTTCAAAAACATACTTTGAAATGCACTCGTCCATATTTGATTCACTCTAGACTCTCCCTAATCCCATCCATGTCTCTAGGTGGTTCGTCACTCCCAGACGTATCTATCCATTTGGCGTCAGTGTCCCTCCATTTCCAACCGAATCTCTCTATGAAGGTCCCATGGGTAGTCTGGAGGTAGGCATGGCGCGAATGATCGACGATTTATCAAAGAAATGGCGATGTCATTGTTTATGAAGGCAAGGAAAATACTATATGAGAATAAAGGAGGCAAAACAAGGAAGGAAAATCAACAGCTGGACCACTTTTCCTGACAAACACCTCTCGCGAACGAGTAAACGTTTTAAAAACTGGAAGTCCAAATGATGAAGATCCGCGCTTCACTCACCTCTCTGTCAGTGTTCGTAAGTAGCTAACAGTTATTGGGGACAAATGTTATGTACCACAGAGCCGTAAATAAACAAAACACACGAATGACGCAATGTGAAGTTAAATGAAGTAATATAATCATACAAGCCATTCATAAAGAATTCGAACAATAGGAATCACAGGAGCTTTTGTAGGTCATCCTGGGACGTTCAAAATCTCTGATAAAGGTGAAGCAACAGCTGGAATGATAAACATTAGGTTCACAAAAAAGGAATAAGAATACAACATTGCACAATTACATTCGAGCTATAGCCTACAGCGAGCCCTGTAGGTGACCTTCACCTTTGCACCAATATGAGGGTGAAGTTACCAAAGATGAAGTCAAAAGAGTTTAAATATTGGAATGGATAACTGAAATATCCATATCATGGTCAACTTCATTTATTTACTTACTTACTTTATTTATTTATTTTGCGTCATAAACAGTTAAAAACTGTGTGTGACGTGTGATGGGGAGAAGTGAAATCTGTGCACGTTTTGATTTACTATTTCCTTTTAGCAGTGGTAAGCACATTTCTGAGGCCACGAGCCCCGTTGAGAATGACGTTCCCGATATAATTAAAGAGAATCATTTTATAAGGCAGGACGAGTGACAATGATCTAATGCCATCGGTCACTTAAAAAAATTGCAGTATAAGTCATGCAATGTTTCCGAAATAAAAGTAGTCAACAGTGAATGAAAGATCGCCAGAAAAGCAATGCGACGATGAGCGCACAGTGCAAGACCCATTTGATCTCCTGAAGCCACCGCGCGTAGGTGGATAGCGCGCCGTGCAGTCGGTTTCAGCGCGTGGGTGGACACCGAGCCAATGGCAGTCGGCGCTGGAGCGGGCGGCCGAGCGTTGCGGGAAGCGGGTAGCGCCGCGTCAACCGCGGGGGCGGGGGCGGGGAGCGGGGCGGGAGTGGGGTTCGCGGAGCGTGGCGGCCACGCCCTCGCCCGGTAACCTGATTCCGCGGTTCCGGTTCGTGAACCGGCGCCGGCTACCGCGCGCTCTCTGCGGAGCCGGTGGCGGCGGCATTTGAGGAGAAGGGGAGGAGGAGGAGGCGGGGGTGGAGGTGGCGGAGGCAGCGGGGGCGGGGGAAGTAGAGGTGGCGGAGGCGGCGGGGTCTGTGGAGGAGGCAGGGGCGGCGGAGGAGGCGCGGGCGGCGACATTAGAGGGGGAGAAGGAGGAGGAGGTGGGGGCGGAGGCGGTGGGGTTGGGGGCGGTGGAGGTAGAGGTGGCGAGGACGGCGGGGGCGGCGGAGACGGTGGCGGAGGATGCGGGAGCGGCGAGGGCAGGGACGGCGGGGGCAGGGGCGGCGACGGCGGTGGAGACGGCGGCGATCGGTGGCGGAGGCGGCGGCGGGAGCGGGAGCACCCATGCGCGCATCGGCAGGCATTCGGGGGAGGCTGCGCGACCGAAAATAGGTCGAAGGGGCGAATGGGGTGGAGTGCGCTGCCATCCGTACCGTCTTTGAAAGGAAGTTTCTGTTGGTCTTGCAAAATCGCTGTGGTGATTGCGTAGATCATTGTGATAATGGTTTGAGCACGCACGTACGCACATAGGAACGCACACACAAACGAACGCACCCAAAACACACCTACAAACGCACAAACACACACACTCGCACACGCATACTTACGTGCGTGAATACAAACACATAAGTACACAACACTAATTTATTGTCGTAAAATATTGTTGTGTTTGTGACCAATCAGCAATTAGTGATATAAAATATAATTCTCTTGACAATGTTTGACGAACAATTCAGTATATTTTCCATTTATAAGTTGCGCCTAAGGAATCGGAAATGAATTATATTCTCTTCGGCCAATATTCTCACCAAGAATCAGGTTCAAGTGCTCAGAAGTGGAACAACGGCGCATTTGTTCGGCAGTTTTCGTAACAGACAGCAAAACCTGCAGCTTCGTCGTCACACCGTCACGCCGCGGTCTCCGCCTCCGACCGCGACTCCGCCGTCTGCCCCCACCCCCTGGCACATCACCCAACCCTGCATCCACCACCACCACCACCACCGTCATCACCACCATCACCACCACCACCACAACCACCACCAGAACCGCCACAACCGCCACAAAATTCAAAATTTATTGCTTATTTATCCTTGAAAATATATTTTATTACATGGGAGTTTTTTTGTTTTTTTCTCCCTTTCAAAATTCAAAATTTAAGTAGTATATGACTTAGTGTAGGGATCACAGAATTTTGAAAATGTGCACACAATTCACTTTTCCCCATAGCACGTCATACGCAGTTTTTAACTTTTTTTTTACGTAAAAATAAATAAATAAATAAATAAGTAAACAACCACCACATCCACCACCACCACCAACACCTCAAGAACCATTATCACAAGAACCACTCCAACTACATTTACGCCTAAACTACAAGAACCACCACCACGACAATCAACCACCACAAGCACCACCAAAACCAACGCGCCAACGGGCGCCATCGAAACACATATCACCCTTTTCTGTCGCTTCCGTCCGCTCCACCGTCTCTACTGCTACCACCTTCACTCTCTCCATTGCCTCCTACACTTTTCTACCTCTGCATATGCCTCTACCTCATCTCTTATTCCTATTCTGCTTCCTATTCTGCCTTCACGTGTACCTCCACGTCTGTCTCTATCTCTCCCTCCATCATTGTTCCATCCTTGCTTCCCCATCTACCTCCATTTCTGCTCCACCTCTACCTTCTTCCATCATGCCACCACAGTCGTCTCCTCATGTCATTTCCGTCTCCACCTGCCCTCCACCACTTCTTCCTCACTTCCACCACCTCACCCCCGCCTGCACCCCCCGCCCACCACCTTTGCCGCCGCGTCAACCTCCGCCACCGTCCTCATCGCATCCGAAGTGCCCCCGCCCCTCCCCCACGTGGCAGCCGTTTCTCCGGCCGGCGGTCTGCGGTCGCGCGCAGCGATGCGGCAAAGAGCGCGACCAAAGCGCGGCCGCCCCCGCCCCCGCCCCCGCCCCCGCCCCCGCTGTTTGCACTAGTCACGACGTAAGAACGGCGTCCCCGCCCCTCTGCCCCGCCAGCCATTTTCACTTGCGCCTCGCGTTATTTGGCAGCGAGCCGGAACGCGTGGCATGCATGCCATGCTTGGAGGATCGCGCCTTCGCGGCCGGCGCTGGCTTGCACACCTGTAACATGTGAGAATTATTTCTGCCGATTATGGGTCATGGTGGAATGGCGGGTGTCGGTTTCATGCTTTGCGGGCATGACAGAGATGATTTCTTTCTTCAGGATACAAAAAAGCGCGGTGGATACTGTTGTCATTTATGAGAATATCGTAAATGACCAAATATGAGACCGGGAGCGGTAGCTCAGTGCAACCGATGTCACTGCAGCCCCTCTGATCGGGAGGTCCTAGGTTCGAGTCCTGACGGCGGCAGGAGTTTCGACACTAGCGTTTCAGCTAGGTCGAATTCAGTCGCTCAAGTTTTCTCATGTCAAATACAGTTCCTGAATCAGTATTTTGCAATATTGCAAATATCAAATAATTCCGCTTTAATTATTATAACTCATGAAAAGCAAAACAAAATAATAATGGTGGTATCTAGTAACAAAAGCTGCCCATCTGTTGGGCGGTACATTAAAAACACCAATGAAAATATTTCCTATCTTTGCGATGACGTTGCAGCCGAGCTGGGCCCTTAGCCTGACATTCCAGAGTTTGCAGTTTTTCGGTTATGTAGCACACACATCGTAGTCAGTGTTCTCTACTTCCCGAAATTTAGAAGTCTCGTCAAGGAGTCGTATCATTTGACAATGAGGCAAATCTCTTCTTTTTGTTAATTCTAGCACGCAACTTTTCCTATTACAGGTGTTCCTTTTTCCACTGTTTACCTTCACAAAAATACAAATAATCCAATTGCCAAGGTAAATGTATAAGATTATCTTCTTAGATTATTGAAATTTCGAATGAAAACTTTCCGCTGTCGTAGATGCTATAAATTTTTTGGCGAAAATTTAGCCCAAGCGACGGGAGTGTATACAGAGATAGAGAGTATGGTATTGGATTCATGCATCTATGCATATACATGGATTCCGGCTACAGCACCTGTTAGAGGATTTTTTAAATTTTTTTGAAACTGTTTAACCACTTTTTCGTTACCAAGGCCATGTAATAAGAGGTTTTCTGCCGAAAATTCGCCGTTTTTTCGCGGAGCAGTATGTAACTTTTTTCTCCGTCTTCGTAACGAGAAAGTAATTAGTACAGACTTGGAAAAGGCTAAATAAAGGACACTTTGTGATACTTTTTTCCGTGATTCTTGTTGGAGTAGTGATGTAAAATCAACACTAACTTTGCTTATTCACTTGAGTAATAAAAATATTACAATATTATTCTTTTCCAGAGACATCGCCAAGTGAGCCTGTTGATATTTATCATACTATTTGTCGTAAATTCACTGGGCGTGACGTGAATATGAGGAGGATGAAAGCTCAGTGTAACAGCTGTATTCACAACGGGAATTGATAGTTCAAAAAAATTATCATTGCATTCTGAAATCCAATTAAGTATTTAATATAGTGTGATGGGTGCAGAGGGAGGAAACAAGTTACCTCTAAAATGGTTATTACTTCAGTAACTCGTGAAGTGTACGCACGTGTTGGTCAATAATGTACAGTGGATAGCGAAAGTGTGTTCGTGCAGTGTTTTTGAACAAGTCATGGAGTACTTTGGATAATTAATTGCCATAACGAGGGAAAGTACTGCGGAAGGAAACGCGTTGAAAGATTTAGCACTTTCATTTACGTGTTTCCCATTTAACAGGCGCAGTTAAAATGATTTTTCTTTCTTGTACGGAAATTACCTAATATTGTAACGTTCATAGAGACACACTGCTTATTACAGTACAAAATGGTACGTATTAAGCTATTCACTAAACTCCATTTATTTGCAATGGGCCTGGTAAATGCTGCTCCCCTAGTTATTGAAACATATTTTTGCAAACAATTTTCAATGAACTTGTGCGACAATTAAAGTTACTCATGTAAAATTATATTTAAAATGTTACATTGACTATGGCATTTAAGTTATGGTGGATTGGAAGTTCATAAAAAGTACTAACTAAATTAATCCGTTACGTATTATTTTGTTAGAAGTAAACTTGTGAATAGGAAATAATGGAATATTTGAAATTCATCAAGACCAATTCATTTACTTCAATTGTTATTACTTACTTATGTATATACTAATTAAACTTACCATATATTTCATTTCAATTAAATAGAGTAGTTTCTTATTTCTTTTCCTGAAACTGATGTTCGGAGAGACAGCACATCAGAAACAATCGTTCTACCTCTTAAAAAAGCTTCATGACCTAATTCATCGCCTATTGATGCCTAGAAAATTCCTTTCCTCAACTTCGTCTTTCATATACTGCAGCACGTCCCTCGCCTGCATGACACACTTCTTTGTGTTATCGTCATATATGGTGCGAGTGGGAAACCAGGAGGCCGGGCGCGCGGGGTCGCCGGAACCTCGCACGGTGCCGCCCCCGCCTCCTCCCCCGCCCCGCCCCCGCCCCTGCCCCGCCCCGGTCCGTCTCGCAGCGTTCTAATTCGGTGTGTTTACAGGCGGCTGCGACGGCTGCGCCCGCGTGGCGCAATGCGTATTTACGAGCTCTCTCGACCGCGTACCCGCCACCTCCGCCCCCGCCCCCGCCGCCGCCCCGCTGGGAAAGTAACCTTGCTCCGCTGCCGCCCGCGCCTGCCCGACCGCGAAGTGCGAACTCGCGCTCGCCCCGCCCCGCCCCCTTCCCCACCCGGACCGCCCAACCCTGCTCAGCCCGGTCGAGGGAAATTTTGTTTTCCCCGCTCGCGCCTTGCAACACGCCGTCCACGCGTCAAGCCGACTGCCCCGCCCCTCCCCGCCCCCTCGCCACGCCCCGCCCGAACGCCCGCCCGCACCGCCCGCGTGTCGAGAGCGTGACGGATTTCCAGACGAGATTTTTGAATGAGCGCGCTCAGAAACTCGACTCGCTCCGAGAATGTAGGATATCTCGCATTCTCACATCATAAGCTCTCACACCACTGCACGTTATTTACGATCTTGATGATATCGTCTTTTGTGGGTTGACCTGATATTGTGAATATTACGCCACCTCGTGCCTCCGACGCTTGCTTATCCTACCTTGAAATTAAATTACTTCAGAAACAATGCAGGTATTCCCTTCTAGATAATGTGTCTGTAACACTTTGATGCGTTGTGACAATGCTGTTAAAGGCTGAGAAAAGAGATTCAGTTTGCAGATTTTGTTTGGAAATGAAGTGTAACTCATGAAGATTGAATAGTAATTGGATATTTTTCAGAAACTCAGTTGAGAATGGTTGGCGAATGTTTTTGTTATGTTTTTTTTAATGCGTCCAAATTCCATTTCATAATTAGGAGAATAAGAAAAAAAATAAACCAATGAGTTTTTGTTGTGTTTTAGGTATGTGATTTGTGTGAACTTTCCGAAAATAGAGCAAGGATATTTTTCTGCTGATTTTATTAATATCTTTACTGTAATATTGGAGTAGAATTATTAAATAATTGTGCATCTATAATTAAATATCGTTTTATTTCGCTTGAGTACGTCTGATGTCAAACAAGAATTCTGTGACAACTTTCAACTTCATACATTTATACTCAAAAGCACTTCATTACTCATTACAAGTTCTTACTTCTTCAACAATAACTTCATTCGTTCATCAGGCCATTATGTCAATTAGCATCACGTCGTTAATAGCACTCTATAAAATAATTGAGGCCACGTCATGATTTTAATTAACGTGATGACTAGGACCGAGTTTTAATGGAATTTTTACTCCTCTGCTTACTACTTTTCCACGTTTTAACTCAAACTTCAACTTATCCACTGTTTTCCAGACGAAATTAGAAACAACATATTTTAATATTATAGGTATAATTCCAAAACCTACCCAATATTGTGTACAATAGGAAATAGCTGAGCTTAGGGTGAGTTTCTAGTTTTTAGCAATACAGAAAAATTAAATCCGTTCGTTTACCGTTAAAAATAATTTTTCTATAATTGGCAACGAAAATATATAGTTTTTGATATGTTAATCTCTCGCTTTTTTAAATTTATTATTATTATTATTATTATTATTATTATTATTATTATTATTATTATTATTATTATTATTTACTATTATTTTTTCATCTTTCAACTATTAATAGTTAAATTGTTGGGAAGAGATTCTGAAACTCAAGAAAGCGTGCGCAGATAATTTTCTCCCCCATACGTCACATACAGTTTTTGACTAAATAAATAAATATAACGCTAGATTATACGTCAAATATCATCTGTGTAAATCATTTTAAGGTAAAATGACAAGAATATGGATAAAAATTACGAATATTTATTGATAACCATGTCTTCCTGTATCTGTATGGTACATTTGTCTTTCGCCACGAAACAAAACCGTAACACTAATCCACTAGACACACAACCTTCACGACGAGCTTCTCCATTCCCATCACGAAGTTCCCAAGACAAATAAATTGCACGAGCCGCAAGGCCAGCGAAATGGGAGTGAGGCAACTCTGCGACGTTAGACAAAGCCGAGTAGGGATCGCGCGTCGAAGTCTCCGCGCCACACATGTCGCCTCAAAGGGATCTCTAATTCGCGGCGATGCGCGGAAAAGGCGAGCGCTGGCGGCAAAAGGACGCAAAAAGCGCTGGCGAGCGCCGAGGAAAAGAAGCCGCGTGCGCAGGAATGTCCGTCGCGGACGGAGGGACGGCGGCTCAGGCTAAGGCGAGCGTCCACGGACGAGCACAGTGGGGGAGAAAAAGCTCGGGGCGTAAATTCACAGGCGACAGGTTTTTAAAGGAAGGTTATATGTGAATAATAATAATTATTATTTATTGCCATTATTTATTATTAATTATTATTATTATTATTATTATTATTATTATTATTATTATTATTATTATTATTATTATTATTATTATTTGCTCGCAAATAGGCCACCTTGGACCACGCAGGACGAGCATTTGCAGGGGATCAGTATCATTTTATCACGTTGCAAGTCTTGCATGTAACTAACCAGGGGGATCAGCATTAGGCTGAATCCGATTTTTATACCCCAGGGTTGTTAGTCCTGGGGGGATGGAAGATGGAATGATATTGATAATGAAGGATGAATGGATGGCATACACAAACAGACATACACAAACACACCGGTGCCCGAGGCGGGTCACGAACCCGCGATCCTTCCGTCCGAGATCGCCACGGCTCTACTGCCTTAGCTACCTCGGCTATCCGGACTAGCTATTATTATTTTCATTATTATTATTATTATTATTATTATTATTATTATTATTATTATTATTATTATTATTATTATTATATTATTATTATTATATTATTATTATTATTATTATTATTATTATTATTATTATTATTATTATTATATTATTATTATTATATTATTATTATTATATTATTATCATTATTATATTATTATTATTATTATTATTATTATTATTATTATTATTATTATTATTATTCCTCCAATTCACGACTAAAGATGTTATGAGTCGGTTGAGAGATTATGGGGAGTGAAAGAAGAAGACGAAGAGGAGAAGGAGGAGTGAAAAAAGACTGAGGAGGAGTAGGAGTGAAAGAAGATTATGAGGAGGAGGAGTGAAAGAAGACTAAGAGGAGGACTGAAGGAGGAAGAAGCAGAAGAGGAGGAGGAGGAGGAGGAAAAGTAGGAGAAGTTTGGAGCGAATGGAAGAGAAAAGAGGAAGTGGAGGAGGAGTATGAAGAGCGGGGGGATTGTGGGGAGCAGCAGAGGTGTCCGCTGTGACTCGCGTCGAGCGAAGCGAAGTCCGCCCGCGCTGTCCCCACTGTGCGCTTCACCCGGTGGGGGCGGGGCCTTGACGAAGGCGGAAGCGCAGCGCGGCTCGCGAGCGCGCGCGCGCGTGTAAGAAGGCGCCGCCGCCGACGGACGCGGCGCGGCTGTTCCCACGCGCCATGTGGGAGGGGCGGCCGCGAAACGCCGCGACCGCTCGTGCTGCGTTCTGCGCTGCCCGACGCTGCCCGACAGAATTTTCGAAAATAAGCGCCGAAATATTTGTAACTGAAAACTACTATTGAATTTGGGCACAGTGTCCAGTCTGCCTGTTGGTTTTACGTTTTTGTGTATGTTAACCCATCAGATTGTACACTACTGATTTTAATGTGTGAAATCCGGAAGTGAGGAAAATATAGGCTAGCATTTCTTTTTTTCCCAGAGCTTTTAATTTACTTTTTGGGTCACGTTTCGTTGACTTCCATTCATCCCAAGTATATTTTGAAGGTGTATGCTGCTGGATTTAGGGTCGTATTTATGAAGCTCTGCTAGCAGGGCTCTTAGAGGCCTGCCATCTAGGGGCTTGGCAGGAGGACAAGGGGCGACTGGAATTGGCTGGGGGCCGTTCATAAATCGCACAACCGAACATTGGCAGCCTGCTAGGCCAGGCAGGTCCCTGGCTGAGGTTTGTAAATATGGCCCTTAGTCTGGCAGCACCCACAATTTTTGGAAATCCAAACGAGTCTATAAATCGCGCATACCGATGCGCTTAATTTACCTCATTAGCGGTTGATTTTGCATATGATTTGGTTGTGTTTTGTTTTCAGGGTGCTACTGGCTTTGAATAATCAGGGAGACTGAAAGGGTAGTACGCGCACCTCGCATGTGTAGCGGTGGGACCGCTCGCTTTTCACCTCTGGGCGCTACAGATCAAAGCGCGGTCGATGTTGGGTATGGGGGTTCGCGGTAGGTCGAGAGACGAAGGGGGGGGGCGGCAGAAATACTCTCGAGATACTTTCGTTTATCCTGCCTCCTGTTCCCCTATTCCCTGTTCATCATTCATATCTTGTTGATATATTCATCCATCCCTCCAACCAAGAAAACCATTCGTTCAAAACGGTTACATCGGAAAAGGCTGGGTACTGGGGATCATAACGAAGATACGAAAGATATTAGTTACACATACCGCCGTATTGCGAGGAGTAGCGCAGTGAGTTAGTAACATGAATATCTATTGGTTTTGTAGAAGAAAAGAAATATTTTCCTCAAGAATGTACTCTCTGGATTCAATTTTGCAAGAAATACACACCCCTGTCGCTTGTGCATTCTCATTTCTGTAGTACGAAAGAAGTTTGTTAGTCTTTTTATGTATTCTTTCACGACCTTGTAACTATTTGCTCTGTGCATTTCAGTCGCTGCCTGGATAAGAATTCTACCGGCCGGCTGCTCTGATCTGTAGTTTTCCGTGGTTTCTGCTATCAACACAAGATGAATGCTGGAGCAGTCCCCTAACAAAAGGGCCACGGACCGCGCACGATCTTTCCTTCCTCTTCCTTGTCCTATCCTTGCTCCTTACACACACACACACACACACACACTTACACTCACACACACACACTTACACTCACACACACACACTTACACTAACATGCACTACACTACCACACATGCCGGGAGACCGGTCAGGGTCTTAAAGCTTGTCCGGTGCCCCGCTGGAGGGAGATACAAGATTAGTTGATACTCCGTTAGTCGGCGGTAGGTCGGCGCCGGATCTCGCCATTCAGCGGGAGAACATCAGTGCCACCTCCCGATGAAAAAAACATGCACTACATGTACATTACTAATTTCCTCAGTAGTTAACACGCCCGGAATCATTATCAGTCAATCAATTAACATTCAGTAATTTAAGACATTTAATAATTGATCAAATAATAGTTAAATCCATAATTGTGGGAAATACCATTTAACTTTTTCGTGCATGCGTGGAACAAACTTCAGAACGTTTGAAATCTATGATCTTCTACACCTTGCGGGTATGTCATTGAGATTAATTCGGATACGGTTGTTGCATTTTTGACCTCTTTTTGGAACATTTTAGGAACTCATTGAAAATCATGCACAAATTTTACTCAAATCGTAGTTATCACAATTATTTCTGTTTTGAAAATTGTAACATTGTCAGTTGGTGTCAGGGTGCCATGATTCAATGAATATTGAGTAGTTCATAAAAATTCTCCTGTGAATGAATTACGTATATGATAATTTGTCATTGACATTTACGTTAGTATATTCACATGATGAATATTCTCAAGCTTTGCCCTTTATTTCCAACCAATTCAGTTCACGTATACCTCCGGGATCGAACAGTCTCGACCCCGTAGATAATTCAATACTCAATCAGACGAGTCATTGTATTAAAAGCTCAACACAACTTCATTATTTCGACCTACATTCTCTAAATGCTCTAGATTCCTGAAATAGTTTAGTCATACCACGATTCTATGCATAAATGCAGTGTCAATTCAAATTCCTGTCTACTGTATCATGAAATATTTCATAATACAACTCTTTTATTTTCTTTATACTGGAAAAGGAAACTTACTACAATAAAAATGAATGCTAGATATTAGTAAACTATGTTCGCATACATGTTATAAAAAGAGTAGAAATATAACTTAATTAAAAATAAACTTACAAAAATATAAATCTATATTCTAGATCCCCATCTCTCTGCTTTTCTTGGAAATCGTCTGGTAAATGACAATTAGGTTCTACAATAGCAGCACAGTATACGTATCTTATGGTAGCACCAAGGAAAGGTACGGGAGGTGAATGGTGGTGGCGTTTACGAAGAGAAAGGAAAGGAAAGGAAAGGAAATAGTCAGTCGGTCAGAAATATTTCTTATCTTAACATTTTTACTTTTCACTTTAAGGTGTGAGCAGAAGGTTTAAATATTTGAATTTCATTGATCCTATTGATGTCATTTTGTCTCTTCCCATTTTGGAAAGTATAAGTAAGTGTAATATACGTAATCAAGTATAAGAAATATACGTATATCTTCAGACAGTTTGTTAAAACTTGACACTCTCAGAGAGTATATTCGTACATTAAATACAGGGAATACTTGAAGTTTAATAATCAGAGCGTAGGGTGGATTAGTTTAAATTCTTTAATCGATATATTGAGTAGCAGTAGTTGTTTGTCAGATGAGCTTGAATGTCCTCCCCGTCTTGATCCTTTATACATAAAGAATTGCAACATCTGAGTTCGTGCTCGAGACCTTTAAAAATGATTGCTCTTTGACAGAATTTAATCATACACTAATTGTATTACTGTATTTTTTTCTCTTCATGACATTCTGATCACCACGCTCGTCAATGTAATGGTATAGCAAATGATAATTGAAACGATATATGTTTATCACACGTCTGGTGATGCTCATATCTAACTAAATGGCTCACGAAGAAAAAAGCAAGTGTGATTGAAACTCTTGTTTCGGTCTGTTGGCTAAATGGATTTCGTCGTAGCCTCTATGAATTAACTGCTCAATTTCACGCCTAGGCACGCTACTCTTTAATATCCATAGGTGCTAAAGGTATACCCAACCCGATCTAATAGCTTAAGGCAGGTCGAATGAACTGGGCGTAAACCAAATGACTCGGGATTGAGTCGCGGCCGGAATGGCTAATGCTTTGAACAATTTGAATTATTACTTTCATTTGTTTCACAATATCACGTTATGGTTAACATTTACTCTACTTTTTCAACGTAAATGCTAAATGCCATTACAAAAAAGTAACAGAATGGTGACTACAAATGGCAGACCGATGAGACAAGGCCCAGATAGCAAATTGTACATACCAATTAAATATGAAAAAGAGACCTCAATCTTTAAGGGCCCATTGAAAATCACGCATTTGCTAAAGTTGTCGTGTGTCCCGTTTTTCGATCTTCTGGAGGTCTTTTTCATGTTTATTTTTGTCAACTAGCTGAATGTAACTGGGAGAGGTAACATTTCATTGGTGTAAGAGGAGGGATATCTACCTTTCACCGTTCAAATCGAAAATAGTTTCTGCAAACCCTACTGATACTGAAAACTGAATGTATTTAAAATAATTTAAACAGGAGAATTAATAATACCTTTCGAGAAAAAAATATAAAAACAAAATCGTATTCGTAAGTCTGCATGAGGTAAATACCCTAGTTTGCTACAAATTACACAGTAACATTTTTTAAAATTAAAATAACTGAGGGATAAAAAAGGTTTTCTTAAAGTCCCTTTGAAACATTACAAGAATTCCAGTTTCAAATATTTAAAACACAGGTATATCTACTTTTCAATTCTGATTTGCAAGACTGTCTGTCTGTCTGTCTGTCTGTTTTCAGATGGTCCCTCATACCTGCCAGACACTTGAACATATTTCACTATTCAGGGTTAGTTCTTCAGTTCTGCTGGACATTTTGCAAATCAAGAAAAAACTTTGTTGAAGTACTTAATTCCAATTAACTTTATACTTCTTTAGTTGTACCGTTTATGTTCTCCATCCAGACCTTTTGCAGGCCCCAGCGGGGGCAGTCGCACAGCAGATGATACGAGTTTTCGTATTCTGCACATTTTGGGACAAATGGGACACTCGCTCAGTCCAAGTTCATGTTTCGCTTTGAAGAGACATAATCCTCTGAGAACCTGAAGAAATTGTCTACAGAGTTTAAAATGTTTGACTCACTTTTTATAAGTAAATTAGAAATAAATATAATGAGAGGTGATCGTGGGCTTTTTGTACCATTTCAACATTCGCCTTCATGACCGAGGGAAACCACGAAACCCCGGCCGGGATGGTTGGCCGGGCGATCGAACTCAGCCCTCCCGATTGCGAAGACAGTGCACTGCGTACTGAGTCACTTCGCTCCGATTCTTCTTCGCATTATTATTATTATTATTATTATTATTATTATTATTATTATTATTATTATTATTATTATTATTATTATTATTATTATTATTATTATTATTATTATTATTATTATTATTATTATTACTATTATTATTATTATTACTATTATTATTATTACTATTATTATTATTATTACTATTATTATTATTATTACTCAAAACTGACAGCCTGTGTTGACTTGCCATGCACACCTCCTGCTCGGACAACCAGGACTAGCCTTTTTTAAGAGTCATCCTAACGACAATCTTTGACAATTCTCTCTGGAGCCAGTCTCGATATTAATATATATATATATATATATATATATATATATATATATATATATATAATATAATGTATTGGTTCCGTTTTTCTCTTCATTGATCAATGTCGCCTGCCCAATTAAATATGGCTCATTGCTCAGATCGCGGGTTGAAAGTTCGGCTCCGCGTATCCCCGCCGCCGGCGTCCAGCGGCCCCGCCCTTGCGCGCGGGGGCCGCCGCGTCCGCGTGTCGGAGGCGCGGCGCGGGCGCGGGCCGGCGGTCGGAGGTCGACCCGACGACCCCGAGGTGACGCCGCCGACCCTTCCGTCGCACGACGACGCCCCGCCCCCGCCCCCGCCCCCGCCGCCGCCCACGCCGCGCGTCCCGCAGCCCGAGGCTGCAGGGCGGTCCAAAGACGCCACGCGGCCGCACGCGGCCCGTTCAGGTGCAGATCCTGGGCGTCTATTTATTTACTTATTTATTTATTTAGTCAAAAACAGTCAAAAACTGTATGTGACGTATGGGGGGAGAAAATCATCTGCACACGCTTTCTTAAGTTTCAGAATCTCTTCCCAACGATTTAACTATTAATAGTTGAAAGATTAATAATAATAATAATAATAATAATAATAATAATAATAATAATAATAATAATAATAATAATAAATTTAAAAAAGCGAGAGATTAACATTTCAAAAACTAGATATTTTCGTTGCCGAATTATAGAAAACTTATTTGTAACGGTAAACGAACGGATTTGATTTTTCTCTATTGCTAACAAATAGAAACTCACCCTAAGCTCTACTACCACTACAAGCTCAACAAAGCGTGCGCATACCGAGGCTACATTTACGTCCAGTACAGTTTGCTCAACAGGTGGAGAAAAACCCGATCAGACATTGACCGCTTACATTACTTGTTACAGGCATTTAAGTATTTTTTAAAAATGATATAATGCAAACTAATAACTAACTAGTAAACTAATTCATTTTACTATATCATTGTTTTGTTAAAGTAAACATCAACTAATGACTGCAGTCCTTCTGACCGGGAGGTCCTAGGGTTCGATCCCAACGGTGGCAGGATTTTCAACATCTAGCTACATAGGTCGGTAGAATTCTGTCGGTGACTGAAGAAGAATTGTAGCGGCCGTCAACTCTGAGAGGTATTTTTTCGTGGTTTCACCGATTCATACCAGGCGAATGTGGAAGCAGTGCCCTATCAATCTGTCCATAGACCGCGCGCGATCTTTCCTCTTCCTTGCCTTGTCTTTTATTTTTTAAAGGCCGCAGATATCGGTGTACAATTATCTGCAAAGCTGCAGCATGGAGTAATGAAGCACCACTCCGGCGTGTGATTTTCCAAGGGATACAATCGAATGGATACACTCTATATGATGACATAAACTCCATATTGCTCTATTCTTTTGTTTTTTCAAAATTACAAAAATGTAATTTTTTGAAGTGTCCCTCACGTCGTTACTTTTTACATTAGCAGAAATTTGTTCACATTATTATATTTATGAGTATATGTGCTTTAAATAATGTCATATAAAGTTTCTCGAAAACTCAAGTTTTCTGTGAAAATAACCTCAAATTTCTGCATTTGCAAAATGCTCGAAGGTCATTTACACAAGTGGCTCCAAATATTTTCTTGAAACTTTTCCAACGGATAGTGCTAATTGCACTGTTTCAAAAGACGTAAAGTTCATTTTTCTGTATTCTTTTGTTTTTTCAAAAAATTACACAAATGTAATTTTTTGAAATATCTCTCACGTCGTTAATATGCACATTTTCAGCTTTTTGTAAAAAAAAACTATTGCATTTGCAATTTAATACTTCAAAGAACTTCAAATGGAGTTTTTCGAAATCTCAAAATATTTATGCTAAACGAGTTTAAATTTCGCATTTACAGTACCGCTTAAACGACATTTTCTTACAAACTGTTCCAAATTGTTCAATGAAAATTGCTAAATAGGACGAGGTTGTACCCTCTTATATTCTTAAAGTAATATTTCGGTTTTACTATTAGGAAACCGAAAAGTTAAGAAAATTTCAAAAAAATGTACTTTGGGCGGTAATAGATTGCAGCTGGCAAGAGGATGGGGCAAGACCGTAAAGCCAGTTCACATCAAGGAAATTAGAAAACTTTACTACGAGAAAGTCTGTGCCATTCTGTAGCAGCACCAGTTTTTATTATTATTATTATTATTATTATTATTATTATTATTATTATTATTATTATTTAGGTAAAACATAATCAAAATAACGTGTTGTAATTCCTCCTTTCCAGTGATTTTTGCACTGTTTTGGTGCAAAACAGAATGTATCTCTTCGACTCCTGTTAATTTTAAACACCATTGCTAGTTCTATCCCCGTCACTATCACCATGGCTGTCATCGGCACCGTCCCATTACTGCCTCCACCTCCGCTTTCACCTCCAACATCTCAATCTCCACCAACTCCACTGCTACCGCCACCACAACCACCGCCGTCAGCACCTCCAACTCGGCGGCAGCAGTCATCGCGGCCGCCCAGCGGCCACTAATGCACCATTAACCTTTCCGCAACGCCGCCCCGCGTCGATTACCACTGGTTGTAGTCAGGCGGGTTTGGCGCTACTGCTACCACACGTCGGGCTTTGTAATTTCTGGCGAGTGCGTGTAGAAAGTGGAATTTACAAATTGCATTCTCGCGAAATTATATCCCCAAAAAAAGATCGTTCAGCACTATAGTGCGCCCTACTCCAGGCAAGTGAAGCTGTGAATCACTCGGGTGAACGAAATCAGTTATTCTTGTCTGTGTAAGTTACTAGTGTGTTTATCACTTTCTTCGTCAAGCTTAATGCAACGTTGTTCACGATTCTTATGTGTTTCTTGTCACGAGCTTTGCTAACGTGTAATGAATAGCATTAAAACAAAACGTGGCTGCTTTGTTTTGCTCCAGGAAGTTCAATAATCATAATCATCAATTGTTTTACTTATAAATTTGTTATTTTTTGTTTAAACAGGCTTGAATATCGATGAGATTGCCACAGCTCATATTCACCTCACTGCAGACGTTCTCTGGCTTTCTCTGTGCGTTGTTATCGAATGAGATGTGAAGATAAGGATAGCGACATGACAGTTGGCTACATGAGTGATGAGTGTGATGGTGGTGTGAATCAAGGAAAGAGCTGCAGAAGCAACTGGAGTACCGTGAGAAAATCTGCGACAAACCGAATTGTGCAGCAAACATTTTCCGTATATCGTCCAGAATTTAAATATCAGTATCGCGAAGGTACATATTTCTCTATGCATTTCCCCCGTATAAACCCTTTCATATTACGGAAATGAGTGTAGAACAATCGATTGAAGAAGAATTTGTTACTAGGGTTTCGAAACTACGTGGTTTCGAATGAAGCCCATTATGAATGTTTGTATCCAACGGGACAAAGGGAACTTTCCGTTCCAAAATTAATACAATTGTGGTACTTACTCTTTGCGAGTGTTAAATGTCGAACTTAATTTAAAATGATCATTGAGGAGAGAGCATTTAAAATTCCCAGAAAGAACTAGGCACTAACTTGTAATTACTTCTTTTAAAACCATATCCAAATACAAAAAGTTTTATTTTAAATTGTTGAAAGCAATTGTCATCTTGACTGGAAATTGAATCGCGGTCCCCGAAGAATAACTTGAGGTAAACGATGAGACCCTTCCGACGCAATTGCCAATCCCACAAAGTGACTGTATATTGACAATTGAATAACGTTTTCTGTTTGACGTACGTACGGAAATTTCTTTTTTAATTGTTTTGTTTCATATATTCCTTTATTTATGTGAATATCTAACTTGCACTGAGGCAATTTCTTCGAATTGGTATGTCACATTCGTGGTAGTTGCTTCTTCCCGGTGAGCCCGATCCCTCTGCCATCTGGCGACGACGTAAGATGAAAAGCTCTCCCGTTAATCGTCGCCTCACCCGTGGGTATATAATATTAAATGACGAGACGATAACTTGGAAAGGAAAGAAGCTAAGAAAATGTATTTCCTGATTGAATGACAATACAGGGAAAAAAATAATTACAAATTTAAATGAAGTTAATTAAAATGGAACACGGAAGAATGATTAAAAACGCATAATAGTTATGTGAGAAAACTGAGCGGTTGTCATTAAATACTCACAATGAAACTTCCTCGTTGCCTTTGTTAAATATTCTCCGAGTGTGAGGTACTTGTGACTGCATCACAACATCCCGGTACCATTGACACGCATGTGAAACAATAATAGTCTTATGTCAAAAGTACAACTCCCCTCCCCTAAGTGTATTTTCCTCAATTCCCTGACTTTCCGTGTTGTAAAAATAGGCATTGAACCTAATGAGACCGGTAGCGGTAGCTCAGTCCATCAACTGATGTTACTGCAGCGCCTCTAACCGGGAGGTCCTAGGTTCGAGTCCTGAGGGCGGCAGGATTTTCGACACTAGCTTTTCAGCTAGATCGAATTCAGCTCCTGTCTGGAGGAGAATTCTAGCGGCCGGCTGCTCTGATCGGTAGTTTTCCGTGGTTTCTCCGATCAACACCAGGCGAATGCCGGAGCAGTACCCTACCAAACGGGCCACGGACCGCGCGCGATCTGTCCTTCCTCTTCCTTGTCCTATCCTCTCCCTTACACACACACTTACACTAACATGCACTACACTACCACATATTCCGGGAGACCGGTCGGGAGCTTAGAGCTTGTCTCGGCTGGGGCGGTGCCCCGTTGGTGGGAGAGTCCTGGTTGGGGGAAACCCCATTAGCCGACGGTAGGTCGGCGCCGGATCTCGCCACCTACCGGGGGAAGATCACCGCCATCTCCTGAGAAAAAACATGCACTACACTAACGGGACTAATGACCGAAGCAGTTGACGCGCCCGGAAACACGAAAAAAACAAAACAAACCAAACCTAATGAGTCAAAGGAAACCGCATCTCTATTAAATTGGAATGTGTCTTTTAAACCTTTAATTTTAATTAAGAGTTATGAGCTTTATTCAACACTTTCTTCCCAGCATAAAATTAACCTGTTTCTACTATGAGATTTACAGCTATATCATTTGCGACATGTTCAACTCCTTCTGTTAACATCTGAACTGTAAATGAAATAAGCTTCAAGCATACAACAATAAAATACATACAATGTAGTCGAAAAAACAACAGTCGGTTTTGAAACGGTTATGATTACAGAACCTCTGGGAATTCTTCTCGCATAATGTTAAAAACTTAGAGCGCATATGTTTAAAGCATTGCAGAAAAAAATAATTACAGATGTTTGATTAATGTTTTTAAATTAAATTTTATTGAATAATTTGGTTTTGTGCTAATATTTTAAGCTTTTTTAAAAGTATTTTTAAGTTACCTATCTATTTCATCTAAAGTATTATAATTTAAATGGTTTTTGAAGAAAATAAATTAGTTTTTAGTTTAGCAAGTTTAATATTACTCATTGTTGTGAAGAAATATGTCATAAGAAAATTAATTAATTTAACAGGCCAATTATTACAAATATAAATTCCATTAACTCGTACCATGTGGCTTGACCAAAGCCTGGAAACTTTAAAGATGCTAAAAAACCAACACCTAACACATCACACGATCTCTGCATCGACATGTTAAAATACACTGTACCATAGAGTAAAGAGTCTTTAGTCTAGGACTGTACCCCGAACATCCACCACCTAAAACCAAGTCTGCTCCACCGACAGTTTGAGATAGGGTCGCTAACAATGTTCATCGAAATGGGAGAACACTTTAGAAGAAGAAAAAACAACAAAACACAAAAAAATGCAGCAACACATTCGTTCTTATAAATATTTAATTTAAACTAATATTAGCTGTATTTATTTCTTCTCTCTATTTGCGATTCAAGTGACAAAAGTTCACAAAATGCAAATGAAGATGGTCTGAGCGTTTCTTTTTATTTTAGTCTCTCTCTCTCTCTCTCTCTCTCTCTCTCTCTCTCTCTCTCTCTCGAGAGAGAGAGAGAGAGAGAGAGAGAGAGAGAGAGAGAGAGAGAGTGGTGTTCAGAAAAAGGTATTCATGTTTTCTATTCTAAATTAAACAATAAACGATACAAAGTATCAGTTGTTAGTCACGTGATAAAATAAATGACAACAAATGTTGAAAATTTACTAAAAAGAGGACAGATAAAGTTCAAAGGAGGACGAGAGGACAACTGACGTCAGTGGAGAACTGTCATCCGAAACGGAGGACGGTTGGCAAGCCTAGTTTGAGGGGTCTCTCCTCTCATGTTTCCGCGAGCGTTCCATTAGCCAGAGCCTCCCAAAGAGGTTATCTGGAAGATGATTTTGCGCAGCCCTGCTCAGGCGCGCGCGGGCGCTTCTCACGCCGCCCGAGAAAACGAAAGCGCGATCGGGAAAAGGTTAAGTAAGAGTTTGGGCGCGCGGCGGCGGCGGCGGCGGCGGCGGCGGCAGTGGTGCTCTGCTGGCGGGGTTCCCACCGCCCCGCGCCGCCGCGATCGGCGCTACGTGGATCGCCACCACACCGTTAAAAGCGGACGAGGTGGCTCAGGGCCCATCAACTGACGTCACTGCAGTGCATCTGACGGGGAGGCCTAAGGATTCGAATCTCGACTGTGGCGGGATTTCCGTCACAAGCTACATAGCTTGGTCGAGTTCAGTCGCGCCGTGATTATAGCGGCTGGCTGCTCTAATCGGTAGTTTCCCGTGGTTTGCTCCGACCTATATCAGGTAAATGTGGGAGCAGTAATCTAAAAAACGGGTCACGGACCGCGTGCGATCTTTCCTTCCTCATACTTGTCGTATTCTGACCCCTTAATTGTACACACACTTACGTGCACCACACAACCACACATATCGGATGATCAGTCAGGAGCTTAGAGCGTGTCCCGGTGGGAGCGGTTCCCCGCTGATGAAAGAATGGGGATGGATATCTGAATGGGGAGAACCTCGCAACTCGACTTGTAGGCCGGCGCCGGATCTGGCCATCCAGCAGGGGAAGAACAAAGTCATCTCCCGTGATAAAATAATGCACTACACCTACTGGACTAATGACCATAGCAGTTGACGCGCTCGGAAACATGAAATAACCAATCAATCGACGGATACGAAGGATGTGGTGCTACGCTGTGGGCGTGCCCGCACCGCCGCCGCCGGAGCCACGTGCATCGCCACCACGCCGTTAACGCAGCGCGCTGTCTGGCCGGTAGCGTACATTGCTGCTTATCAAGATAGAGCCCTTGCTATAAAAGTTAAGATAACCTCTGTGTGCCTCGAGGGGCGTCAGGGTAGCGACAGGTTCCCATGGATGCCTACGCAGATATGCTGCTTAAGCGGTTGGATAAATTTGTAGCGAATGATAAAGCAAACTTCGTGATGGTTTGTTGTTTGTTCATAAAGGTTGTGCTTTGAAACGAGCTTTTTAAATGCTTCCCAGCAAAGTTGCATTTCGGGTTTGCGATTCTACGAAGTGTTGACGTCAATGCGATTTTATAGGCACGTGTTATGTATTACATTCGTATCTCTGGTTAGGGAGTATAAAACATGTTGTTTTCATGAATGAGCAAGCAATATTATTGTCATTTTTACAAGTTGAGACCTACATAAAACTCCTGTAATTAATAATAAGCCTATAAATTTTGCAAACTGAAATTTAAAAGAATTTCTCGTGTAAGTCGGGCAAGAGCAGCGTAATGAAGAAAAGTACATATGCTTTTAGAAATAAATGCCTTTGCTTGACTTGCTATGTTATAAATTGCGAAAATATTACTGCCTTCCTGTACTGCGCTTGGTACTTAGCATTCTATAAAATGTAACAATATTCTTAATATAATTCAATAATTTTCCATTACTGAACTCCATGATCTGTTTCAGATATGTCTTGACATAATTAATTTTCAAGTGTTGTCATTGTCGATCAAAATATTTAACAAATATGTCTGTTTTTAAAAAAATATGATCATTTACTTTAAAATTAGTTTAATATTGTACATTTGTGATATCTAAATAACATTATAATTTATTCATTTGTGTCACTATCATTACAATTTTGTTAGAGGCATACACTTCATTACCCAGAAATGCAAAGCAAAACGTAACTCTGAAGGATGTCATGTCGCTCTAACTAAACATGTAACCCAGCAACAAACGTACGCAGATATTTGAGAGCTTTGCGATTCAGCTCATTAAACATTAACTGAATGACCAACTGCTTCATTTTTGTCACAAAGGTGTATGTAAATGTGATATGCATGACTGACAATGTATTCAACTAATAATACTAGCAGCATCAGAAGCATAGGCAATAACAATAGCAAGTATGTAATTATACATGTGTTGTAAATAGTACACAAAAAATCACAAATCACTGTATTCATTTAAGCTATTACATATTTTATTAAAATAAAAATAGTTACAATTGACTACATTTTCGTACTTCCAGAAGTGTTTTAACTTTATACATTTTGTTTGAAATTTTTAAAAACTAAAGCAGAATAGCGTGTTTGTATGAGTAATATAAACACGAAGCCAAAAGCAATGGTTTCCAAATTACTCAAGAAGATTGAGTATTGTGAAACATGAATGACATATCAAAATTTTTAATCTCACACTTATTTCTGAGAATTTCTCAGAATTTTTTTGAAATTTCTTTTTGGTCGCTTTTTTTTCCTCTCAGTTTTTCAGATTTTTCATTTTATGGTTTTTTAAAGACTCATCGAATAGATATAATAAAAAATATTTCTATTCGTTATTTGTAGCGCTTTAATTGAATACTCCAACTTGGTATGTCAACTTATATTTCGTTCATTATTTATTTCATTGCATTCATTTCACTTTGGTGAGTTTTCAGTTGTGCAGCTCTGATCACAAATCCCCAGAGAAGTAGAAATGAGGCCAAGCTGGGAATTTCCAGATCACCGCCAGACCAGGTGCAGAAGCTTGTAGAATCATCCGCCTCTAAGAACTAAGACTTAGTTCCGCAACGTTTCCCATCCGTTTCCGATCCGCTGCGGTGTGCGCGCAGGCGCGGCCCACGGGCGCGACGGCGGTCGGTCGGGGGCGGTGACGGCGGGGGCGGGGGCGGAGTCGTGACGGCGCGTTGGCGCGGGCGGGGCGGGGCGGGGCGGGGCGGCACGGGGCGTCACTTTCGCCGCGGCCTACTTGCGGCCCGGTGCGATGTGTGCCAGCGTGCCAGCGTGCCAGCATGCCGACCGTGCGGGCTCCGCCGCGCCGCCCCACGCCACACCGACCGGCGCCGCGCCGCGCCGCGAGCGCGCGAAAGTGAAAACGTTATATAACCAGGAAACAGCGTAGCGGCGGCGGCGGTGGGGTGGGACGTGGTGCCGCGAGGCGGGGCCGGGAGGAGCGGGGCGGTGCGGGGCGGCGTGACCCACTGCCCGGCGGAGCGGCGGGGCTGCCCCGGCGCGGCGAGGCGCCGCGGAGCGGACCAGAGCCCCCGCCGCGGGCGCGCGCCCCGAGCGGCGGAATCTTGGCGATGACGCGCGCGCGCCCGCGGAGATTTCGACGCGCGAACAAGCGAGCAGCCCCGCGGAGAAAGCGCCCCGCGCTGCGCTGTATACAGCCACTGGGCTTTGCCTGTAGACGACCTTACGGGTGCAGATGCTTCAATTCGTAGTTCTCTCCCTAAATTCCTCCTTCTTATATTCCTGCGTCTCCTTAAATTTTCGTGCTCCCTAAATTCCTGTGACTTTCCCGAATTCCCGCTTCTTTCTTCCTATTTCACAAATTCCCATGTCTCTTCTAAAGTCCTGTCTTTTTCAAATATTTGTGATGGTCCCTATTTCCTGTATCTCTCCCAGTTTTCTGTCCAAAACTTCCTCACCCAAATACTCGTGTCGCTTCCAAATTCTCTCCCTTCCAAAGACCTCTTATCACCATCCTGTATCATTCTCCCATATTCTTGTTTCATCCTGTGTCATTCACCCAAAATCCTCGTCCTGTCACTCGCCCGAATTCTTGTCTCTACATTCAGTCTCTTCACAGAAATATATCTCTTGCCTTTACTACGAACTCTCTTTGATGCGGATTTGATGCATTGAAGTGATCGTCTAGACGAATATTAGTGTAAAACAAGTTTCAAATTCAGAATTCAGGCATTGCCATAATCCTTCCGTTTAACTTGTTGAAACCATATAAATGTTGATCTTGCCAGATCTTGCCAGATTCATGATACTTTCGTCGTGTCGACGTACTTATCAAGTTATCTAGTATTGTCATTTCTGTTACATACTAAGGAGTGGTGCCAGATATTCTTGCGAACAACCCTTTGTATGACTCTGAGCAGGATTCGGCTGATTCTTAATTAAAGTTTTTAAAATATTGAAATTAATTTTTTGAAGTGTTGTTTGGTTTTAGGTTCTCTCATTGTTTCTGTTCATGTCTCAAGTTTTGCTGACATATTCACACATTATACTTATCATATTTAACACCTTTTTCTCCCTTTCATAAGTATTCTCTGCGTCTCTCTATCAGCACTCAGCGACCAAATTGATTTTAGGGCATAGGTTCTTCTAATCTTCCCATGCTTGGTATGGGATTGGCTGTTCCAGCTTGCCATGTATTCAGAAACTCCTATTTCTAAATATTGAGGTAATTTCCTTATTCTTGGGTATATTTTCCATTTATTTTTCTGTGATCAATCTAGACCAAAAATAACAACGAATCTTGTTGTAAAGTAACGATTTTTATTCGTGAGATAAACGAACAATTCCTTTATATATTTCTTCTCATTTTTACCTGCCTAGGCGAAAGCCCGAGCAGTACCCTGACAAATGGGCCCCGGACCGCGCGTGATCTTTCCGTTCTCTTCCTTGTATATATATATATATATATATATATATATATATATATATATATATATATATATATATATATATATGCGGTAAATATATAATGTAATAATGCGGTATATATATAATGCGGTAAATTACTTTCTTTAAAAATACTCATATGTATAATTTATATTATTTGATGACAATTGGGTGGCTCTTACAAGATCTGGTAGGTATTGAATGTCGTTGCATCACCTGCCGGTTCTCTTCTTCAGTTACAAAGGTCATAGTTCAATTGACCTTTGCAAGAAAAGTAACTGGTTTCGATCATTCAAGAAATTGTATGTCTTAAATTTCGTATGTTGGAATTTTCTGGGTAAATGCTATCTCCATAAGAAACGAAATTGTGTCGGAAGGACAATATTTAATTTCACTCTAATACGTTGTATTTTTATTATTGTTATATAATTTATTTGAAAAGTAAAATAATAAAAAAAATCAATGTATTATGACTATTTTTTCAACTTAAGGTGATTTTTTTCTTATTGTGGTCCGTTATGAATCTTGTGGTTGATAATATCTTCTTCCGCGCATTATTTCATTATAAATTTTATATTCGTTCACTTTAATATAAGAATGCGGCAAACAAGAAAACTTTCGGGTGTTTACATTTACAGTGGCAATGTTTCTCTGCTTCTTGGTATTCGAGTTGTAAACACAGCAGTTTGTGTTGTCTGTTGTTATTGTCCTGCAATTTCTTCTTTTCTTAGGTTTTTCGCCTTGCGCAACTAGTCATAAACGTTTCACATTATAAGCGCTATATTTATTCTCCTGTGCAATCTGTGCTTCTAAGAATGTGTGCTTCTAGTATACTCATAACAACAAACTTGTCTTGTTCTTTCCATTGGGAGCAATTTAGAATGGATGGAGTTGCATGTTTCGAGGAGGCAATACATTTTTTTAGTGATTAATTGATTAATTTTTCTCACTATACATTACACTCTGCTTACTTGATCGATGTACATTGATCGCGTAAATTATAACAGTGTTTTTTCTCATTTCTTATGTTCAGTGCGTGAACAATTTATTGTCAATAATGAAAAATAGTGCATGCAGATATATTTGTGAGGATCAAGTTTTGATTTTGAGTATCATTTGGTTTGAACAAAAGTCTCAAATTCGCGTGAAATTACCGAGAGAGGTCGCTCAGTGCATCAACTGATATCAGTGCAGTGCTTCTGACCGGGAGATCCCATGTTCAAGTCCCGACAAATGCAAGATTTTCGACACTAGCTTCTCAGCTAGGTCGAGTTCAGTTGCTGTCAGGAGGAAATTTCTAGAGGCTGGCTGCCCTGATCAGTAGATTTCCATGATTTCACCGATCAACACCAGGCGAAAGCCCGAGCAGTACCCTGACAAATGGGCCCCGGACCGCGCGTGATCTTTCCGTTCTTTTCCTTGTCCAATCCTCACCCCTTACACACACACTAACATTCACTACACTACCACACATGTCGAGAGACCGGTCGGGAGGAGCTTAGAGCTTGTCCCGGCTGGGGCGATGTCCCACTGGTGGGAGATACCTGGTTGAGGGGAAACTCTGCTATCTCTGCCGGATCTCGCCATTCAGCAGGGAAAGAATACCGCCACATCCCGAGGAAAAACGCACTACACTTACGGGACTAATAAACTCAATATTTGTCGCGCCCGGGATCACTAACAACCAACCAATCACGTGAGAAATTTAATCGCGAAAAGGCGGTCTATCAGGGACTCAACGAGGACCTCTGGATCGGGGACTGGAAAGGTGAGTCGAGGATTTAAATGAGAACTCCGCGTCGTACTTGTTTGACAAGAAATTCGAGTTCACCGCTACCGAAAAAGTGCCGCGTCTAGGATAGGAAAAAATGTAGGTCGATGCTGTCGATAATTGCCCTTACTTTAAAAAGTTCAGAGAAAGGAAAAGCGATAACTGGTTGCTCTTTTTGCTCGGTGCCTCCCAGAACGTGCCATTACTCGTGTAGACCCCGGCATTAGAAAGGCCGCGTTGTCTTAATTCTGCAGAGCTCCACTTCCCAATGACGGTATGGAACTACGCCAAGGAATGCATGGAACAATTAACTGCTATCTTTTTATTTTCTTCTATTGTAAAGATGCATAACTGTTCAAAAGCAACAATTTCACGTGTAATTTACTAGTTCCTGCACAAATTACCATTCATAATAATAAAGTGATGTAACAGAGATACGGTTCTTTGCCTCGAAAAATTGCCACAAAATCACAGTAGCGCTCATTACATATTCCTCATCGTGGTAAACTTTCTACAATGTTGTACAGAAGCGAAAAAGTAGGTATTTTCGAACAAAAAGATTTCTGATCACGTGAAGAAGTGAATTGCTATGGTGATTAGGTTTTGATTTAAAGAAACTTATGATATCTTTTCATAATATTGTGAACGTATTTCATATATTTCACTCCATTGTCTTATTCTGCAATATCAACTTTTTATTGGATATGAGAAAGGCTTATGATTTTGATAAAGAACTGAGAGGGAATTATTTGTAACATTGTTTCAGCCCGTTTTAAGTGAACGAGCTAAAATAAAAAAGTTATTGATTTAGTTTTCCAACATTTCTCCAAAATTCATAAACATGTATGATGTGACTCTTAGATCGTACTGACTGAAATTACCTGGTTTTTCCGGTTGTACAAAAATGTAATATGACTTACGAGTAGAAAGTAATATGGTAACTTGTATGAATGGCATTGATGGGAATAAATGTACTTTCCTGGTGAAACAAGCCTTTTTGTATAATTAATTTCATTCCAGAAATTCATTTGTTTGTTTCACAAAGTTTTCATAGTGATCAGTTGATATCTTTTGTAGTTCCCCAATTCTCTACAATGGGCAAGAAATGTTGACATACAATTATAGCGAGTTTATGCGGCAATCAATAATATGGAAACGGAAGTTGCCACGATTAAGTATTTTGGTTGTCGCCTACGACACGGAACATTTGTAATTCAACTTCTACATTATCACATCGTCCATAGCGATGATAAAGCCGATCTTTAAACTGACCATAAAGATCTCAAAAAGGACTGTCACTTTGGAGACGTAGTTATGACGACGCTTAAAAAAAATCGGTGAATTGCGATCCGCTCACTTCCCTTTCCCGACGCCTCCTGCTTCCGCCCTGCGCTTCGACTTTCCTTTCGTCGACCTTGGCGATGACACAAGCGCGGGGCCTGGCGGGCGCTCTCGCGAACGCGTCATGATAATTTCAGATCACTCGCAGACGCACGGTGGCGGCGGCGGCGGCGGCGGCGGCGGCAACAACGTTCGCTCCCGGGATGGTCACGGTTACG
This sequence comes from Teleogryllus occipitalis, assembly GCA_011170035.1. Lineage (NCBI taxonomy): Eukaryota > Metazoa > Arthropoda > Insecta > Orthoptera > Gryllidae > Teleogryllus > Teleogryllus occipitalis. The sequence goes on from BLKR01009335.1 coordinate 86,074, forward strand.
GTCAGCGGGGAGAAAGTTGACGGCGGAGGCGGCGGCGGTCCCGCCCAGTCCCGCCGGGCCCCGCCCTACCCCGCCCGACCCCGCCCAGCCCCGCCGCGCGCGGAAACGTTGGGCAACGCGCCGCGCCGCACGCCGCTCGGTGAGCGGGGAGGGGCGGGGCGGGGGCAGCGGGGACTGCGATGCGCAGACGGCATGGGTCAGCAGGCGTGCGGCTCACTTTCGCTCTCCGTGCCGGTTGCGGGGAGGGGGCGGTGCTGGTGGAGACGGAGGCGGTGGGGCAAACTGGAAAAGGCGGAGATTGAAATGGAGATGAACGCAGACCTTGGTGACCACAGTTGAAGCGGCTGTGATGGCTCAGTTACTGAATTGCCATTGCCTGTGCAGCGCCGTTGACCGAGAAATTCTAGGGTTCGAGTCTCGATGGAGGCAGATTCTCACATGAGCTACATAGCTGGGTCGAATCCAACCACTTTGTGGAGGAGAATAGCGACCGGCTGTTCTAATCGGTTCCGGACAAATGGCCAAGAAGTATTTTACAAAGGGTCCTCGAACCGCACATGGTTTTACCATCCACTCCTTTCATCTAATTTCTAACACACACACACACACTCACAAATTGGAGCTTATTTACTGGCTTTCTGTTGTCGAAAAATTCTGGAGTGTTGGCGAATTAACTTGGTAGACTTTCAAAAGATAGATCTCCAGAAACTACACTGCGTGTAAAAATCCGTTCGTATAGTACAAGTACGGTCCATGTCAGGAGGCCGGTTAGGAGTTCAGCTTGTCCCGGTTGGGGCGGTGTACCTCTGGAGATATACCTTTAAAGGGGCTACTGATAAGAGACGACTTTAAAGGTTAACACATTCACTGAACTAACGGGACAAATGACCTTGGCAGTTGACGCGTAATTGATGGTTGAATGAAATTTGGAGAAGAATTTAAATAAAGATGGCCAAAGGGATGGAGTAGACGTGAGAATAAATGAGTAGATGCTTGTAGGTTATGATGGAGGGTGGATGTGGTGATAGAAGTGGATGTTCTAGTAGAGATTTCCGAGAAGTGAAGACGATTGTGGTGACGAAAGGTCTCGTTGTACAAAAGATGGCCATAGACGTAGAGTCGTAGAGTTACAAAAGATGGCCATAGACGTAGAAGTAAAGAGGATATGTTGGCACAATGAGGAATAGATCTTATTTGCATTCCTCTTTGTCATACAACACATTTCGGTTTTTTAAGTAGTATATTGTCTCGGTCTACAATTGAACTATCGTAAGTATTAGCAAATTCTCTGTTCACGAGATATGAAAATACCTCCAATTCACGGCTGTTTGATGTAAATACAGCATTATGCGTAGTAGGGTCTAGTGGTGGTAGTATTCATTTCAATCACCGCAGATATGGAGTCAGGGTGGATTGAATTGATTCGAGATGAATCGAAGGTGAATAACTTGGAGGTGCAGGTAAAGATGGAGGGTAAAAGTCGAGTTGAGTATGGAGATGCATGAAATGGCGAATGAGATACTAATGCAGGTAGACTTTGTCAAGGAGGGATATTCTGATGCGATGGCATTTTAAAAAGTGACGATGTGTGTGGACATGCACCCTAATAGGATTGTTGAATTTAGGAATAGAGCCTTGCAATGGAGCTGGGAGTGACAATGAAGTTAGATTAATTAGCGATGGAGATATTAGGAGAGTTAACATGAGAGAACACGGTTTGATATTGAAGTTTATTATCATCGCAATGGCTTTTTAAACAGCGATATCTTTAGAGGCGGGTCTCACACTGGCCGTGATAGTTTTGGCTGTGGAGTTCGCGGAATCTACGGTGGAGGCGGCGATGCGATTGAAGTCTTCCAAGAAGTTGCTGGGACTCATTAAATTTTAATAGAGAAGACATTGGAGAGGAAGTGGAATGAGCCAAAGGTGTTGAACAAACGGAAGCAGAATAATAGAGTAAATTGACGAGGAAACATAGCAGTGACAGAGATGCAGATAACGGTTACGTTAATTACAGTCGTTTGGATGACGTTCTCGGAAACGATACGTGTTCGCACTTCCAGGAACAGCGATGCAGATAACGGTAACGGCAACGATCACCCATAACGACGCCTTTAAGGGAGCCTCAACCGACGAGCCGGCGGCCTCAGCTGAAGAAGCGACGGAAATATCAGTTGGCGGTGACGACAGAGGGAGAGAGAGCGACGGTGGTGACGGTGTCGGAGGAAGCAGTGGTCATGTGAAAATGGAATAGCGGGGGATGCCGTAAATGGAAATGAGGGGACATTGGAAAGGAGGTAATGGAGTGGCGTAGCATGAGAGAGAGAAAGAGAGAGAAAAAGAGAGAGAGAGTGAGGGTGGTGATGGTGACGGAGTGAGCAGCGGGGAAGTGGTGATAGAGCAACGGTGGAGATCGAAGTTGATGACGAGGGGGCGTAGGTAAGATGGTGAGCGAGCGGCGGATCGTGAGAGAGATGAAGCGAGATAGGGAAGGAGAGAGAGGGAAGGAGAGAGAGGGAAGGAGAGAGAGGGGAGGAGAGAGAGGGGAGGAGAGAGAGGGGAGGAGAGAGAGGGGAGGAGAGAGAGGGAAGGAGAGAGAGGGAAGGAGAGAGAGGGAAGGAGAGAGAGAAGGAAGGAGAGAGAGGGGAGGAGAGAGGGGAGAAGAGAGAGAAGAAGAGAAAGAGGAAAGGAGAGAGAGCAGTGGTGACGGTGACGAAGGGGGCAGCGGTGGTTTGACGATGGAGCGGGATTGGAGGTGGGAGCGAGTGACGAGGGATGGCAGCGGTGTGGAGCGTATGGGAAAGAGCGGCGGGGACGGGGGCTGTGTGGTGACGGCGCAGCGGGGCGTGGCCGTCCGGTGGTAGCTGCGAGAGGCGCCAGAGGGCGCGGTGCCCACCCGCTACGTGCCTCACCGCACGTCCACCGTCCACGCCTCGGTGCGCCCAAGTGGCTCCACGGTAATTGAACCGACCTCCAAGTGTTAGGCCTGCTGCTTCCACTGCAGTGTCTCTGACCGGGAAGTCCTATGGTTCTAGGTTCTCATGGAGGATTTTCGGCTCTAACTTTAAAACTTGTCTTAACAGCCGTTGTATGTAATTTTTGTGACGTATATCAGCGGCATTGTCGGTTCCACCGATTTCGGAATAACTAAAGAGCGAGATATCCTGGTAAAGAACAGTCCAAACCAAAAGTTTGCAAGCTGAGTTCACCCGAACGAATGGAAGAAGCCTGGATTACGTCAGTAACGTATCCAACAGTGCGAGTCCGAACTGGTTTTGATAAGATTTTTTACGTCATTTTTCTTTGGTTTTAGAGCATTTTTGGAGCATTTTATTGATCATTTTGGCGATGTTTTAGGTCATCAAAATCCGTCCCCTACTTAAACAAACGGACCATGGACAGCACACAATCTTTCCTTCCTCATCCTCTTCCCCGGTTTTACCCGTGCACACACTTGTTTCGTGCTGACACTACCACACATGTCGGGTCAGTCGGCAGCTTAATGTTTATCCCGACTGAGGGGGAGGAGTGCCCTGCTAGCGGAGATGTGTGGAGGGGGAATCCTCCCCAACCGACGTGCAGGTCGGAGCCGAAATTCATGGTTTCGTAGGGAAGAAATACCGCGACCTCCCCAGATACGGTACTATACCCACGTGACTAATAAACATATCAGTAGGCGCACCCGGAAACACAGTAAATTAATGAAAATCGAAATATTAGGAAACACCTGCTGACTGATTACATTAAATGACCTTTTTATTATTTCTCTAATAGATTCAATTAACAACAATTAATATAATTGGCATAATTTCTTTGTGTATGCATAAGCTATTTATTTATTAATGCACGTAGTACATTTTCAATTAGTTGATAATTTAAAATATCCTTAATGTCTTCATGAAATTCTCTAAATATAGATTAATTGGTCAAATAGCAAGTTCATTGAGATTTCTTTAAAGGGAGTATTGATAATGAAGCTTACGAAACCTGATCTAAATCGTGTTAACACATTCATTGTTTCAGTTTTATGTCGAGAGGTTCTGAAATCGTCGCATACATTTCCTCCTGGGAAAATACCAGTTTCTTACAAATGTAGGTCACATATCTGGTGACAATGAAACGCATCGTACCACCAGATCAAGTTTTTACTGGGCTATCAATGATATATCGGTCGCTGGGACAGTAGGACATCAGCAGACAATGCAATCGTTTTGAGCTCGTGAGACGAGCGGAAGTCTATTGTGTTATCAATGAATCGCTATTAATCATTTTAATGCATCCTTACGAGGTTCCATTTCATATCGACATTATTTTAGTAATTGTGAAAAACAATTTATGAGGTTATTATAAACCTTGTTGAGGGAATTTCTAATCAATCTAATGTAATAGCTGATGAAAATGTTTAGCTTGTCCTACGAGTTTTGAAAATGTTTATCGTACTCGCTTATGTAAATTATAAATGATTTTCTCATCACAGAGGTATAACATAATTCCTAAATTTCAAAATGGCAGCTATTCTAGTATTATTGCTTTTTAAACCTTTTTATATTTGATTTAATAGTAGTATTGTAGAGGGTACTTGCTAAAATCATACATTTAAATTATAAGAGTTTTAATTATAATTTCAACGATTCTTTTCTTTCTGAAAGCTCATTAACATTTTTTGTATGATACGTGCGAGATATTCACATGATAAAGCGGCTTTAAATTTCCATATGAATTTTATCGCTCTCTTTCTCACGAAATTCTATGTGCTAATTGTCATTTCAAAGATCTGCATGTCTCTTAATTTGAACCACGTACATGTTCCACACACTGCCCACGAACCACGTGGGGCTTTGATGTGCCTTTGGAAAATGTGTAATTCTTGCTGGGTGCCTTTAGGCATTTTCGTAAATAATCGAAGGGGTCCGAGGTTCACGCGTTTCTACGAAGTAGAAATGAGGGCAAAGAGAAAACCAAATAAGAAAGCAAACAAAGAAAAAACAAGAAGAATATAAGGAACAGAATAGTGGATGAATAGATTGCACAGATTGCACTTCCCTTTATAGTACGTCTCACAAAGGTTTTAACTGTTTTTGACGAGAAAGAAATCATGAAATAGATGAAAACAAGGACGCAGTCGTTTTAATCCAAAATTAATAAGAATCAGTTCTAGAATGCGAAAAAACGAAAGATCAGCGGAAACAAAAATAACTACATAAAAAGACAAAATAATGAGATGAAAGTAAAATAAAGATGGTAAAAGGAATAAGAAAGTTAAGTAAATAAGGAGAGTGAATCCACGTTAATTTGAGTTAAAACTCAAAATTACAGAAAGTGGAGGAACAAAGGAGACTAGTAGAATTAGAACATAACTGATCCATTATACACATAAAACAGAAATGTGTGAACTGGAAACTCAAGAATAAGTAAGCAACAGTTTACAGCGACAGCAATAGTATGCCTGTAACAGAATTATCAGTTTATTTCTTGTTTTAGTGCTTTAAGTTTATTATTATTATTATTATTATTATTATTATTATTATTATTATTATTATTATTATTATTATTATTATTATAAAGTTTCACTTTCATGTAAATTTATGAGTAAGAAATGTGAAGACCAGTTATTTCAGAATATAAGGTGCGCTCTCAATATGTTAAATGTGAACTTCTGAATTTTATTTACATCTTGAAAACAGGAAGTATAGAAAGCGATAAGTTAGTTCTTGATTTCAATAATATACTAATGCACTGTAATAATTACTTGACATTTTGGCAGAGATGAAAGTGAAAGAAAATGAAACCAGAGCTTTGCATTCGGGCGAAAACAGCCACTCGAGTCTTGCGAGGCTCCGCGCTGACGCTCGGCGGAAGGGTGGGATCTTCCGTGGGGGTAAGCTGTCCGTTAGACATTACGACCGACCGCCTTTCGACTCTCGATTACCTGCAGAACAGTCGAGAGTCGCCGAGCGCTCGAGTCGCCCAGCGCTCGAGCATCGCAGAGCGCTCAACTGCCGCCGGGCGCTCGGCCGGTTGACGCATGTACGTGATTTAAAGTCACCGCGCGTGATGATCGCAAAACTCTTTCAACTAAGTGATTAATTATAATCGAAAGAAAATACAATTTCAATCAATCTATTGATGAATATTCTGTCTATTGAACAGCAACAATTAATCGATTTGGTGGAAATAGTTTTAGAGAGGCAAAACAATACAACTTTGGAAACAATTCAAGGCAAACAAATATTCTGAAATGTAATGTGAAATATTATTTTTAGCTATATCAATTAAATAGAATAAAAATAAAAACTAAAATAATTTTCATCAATTCTTTTTATAATGTGAATTATTACTCAATATTCAAATACAAGGTTATTAATTGGAATTTATAATAATATAAATGGACGTGCAGTATATTTTCAAGTAAGCAAAGAACATATTATATAAAGCAAAAAGTTTACAATCCAGATGTATACAAAAAAGCACAAAAATATGCGTTCAGGGAAAAATAATTATTCATTTCATACCAATTGTAATATCATTTAGGTTTCTTATAAATTCGAATATATTCTCTGATTTAAACATAGTGTACCTTCAACGTCACGTGCTGGAAGGAGGTCACGCGTGGTCACTGTCGTCCACTCGGAAGCTTCGTTACGTCTTAAAATGTTTGGAATTGAAGCTTCCTATTGGATAACAGCGACCCCCTCTCCTTCCACCTCGTGACCTTGAAGGGACGCTGTTTAAATAGCAGTATGAGGCGTATTTATTAAACACAATTAACATTTGATCTTTATTTCATGATTATATAAAAACACACATATGCTAAACAAAATCGAGCTGGGTACTGTTCTTCCTTGCGTGAAAAAGTCTTTTCGTAATTAGGCATAATGTATTGTGAAACAGTTGATGTAAGCCGCCATGACCTCTAAATTGGTCGACACAATCGGTCGCCCAACAACGACGCCTACTGCAAATGTGCCTTATCAGCTACTTGTCCTTTCGCCACTCAAGCGTAGAGTTTTCAGAAATTCGAAATACATTATTCAGTATTATATGTATACGTTATATGGCATATAAAATGAGGGAAGATTAATGAATTCATAAAATTGTTGGGCAATAGAAAAAATTATAATATTATAATTTAGTATAAGCCTAGAAATGACAAAAATAAATATTATAATTGCCTTCAAGGTCATTCATCATTGGCCTCTAAAAGAGACTTCACATATAATTATTTTAATTAACAGAGCCTTCCTTGTCTTTCTGTAACCATCTTGAAAGAACATCTGGTACGGTGAGATGTCAATGTCGAAAGTCGAGATGGGAGTGATTTTTTTGCATTGCGATTCTGAGCCCAGCGCTTACCCTCGTTCCACCAATCATCTACGACCCACCGCTTCTTTTCTTTGTGTGAAAACTGAGAAGAAAGCGAGCTCTTGATCTCTAATGATACAGAATGTCAAATTCAAACACACATGACATCCTCGGTCCCGAAATAGACAAAAATAGAGGGTCGATACGAATCGAATGGGATTAGTAAAAGTTAAAATGATTTAAACATTATTGTTAACAAAGACTAATATAAAATAAAGTAAATTCCAAACAAATGGTCCAGAAATTTAAATGTGCACGGCGCTTGAAACACCTTTACGTAAAAATAGGCAAAATAAATGTTCGTCAGAATTTTTTTCATTAGTCTTGTTTATATACTAAAAGCTTAAAAAATTTTCATTAGAATAACACAGGTAACTTCCTAACATTCGATGTCTAGTCATCACAAAGAATGAAATTTATTTGAAACACGTGAATATCACTTTTTTAAATTCCCTGGTAGGACTTCAACAGTTCATTTCAGGTTCTCCACTGCATCGGGAATCGAATTTTGGAGTTGTAAATAATTTTAAATATATATGTATATATATATACATAATATATATATACATATATATTATATTTATATAATATATATAAATTTATATATATATATATATATATATATATATATATATATATATATATATATATACACATATATTTTGATTATAAATTAAATTTTGTAAAATGGAAATTAAATTATTGGTCGTTTATTTTTAAAATCAATACTCTTTCCATTTTCTGGATCATAGCATCCGACGTGACGACCGATTCTTGCAGGCACAGTTCGCCGGATTGGAGTCGCCAGTTTCCGGCAACCGACCGAGCGCTCGGCGGTCTCTTTCGGTCAGCGGCGATCGGCTGCCCGCAACCGACTGCCACGGACGATCGAGCACGGATGATCGGGCTCTCGAGAGATGGAGGGGCAAGCGAGCGCGAGCAGTTAAAATCGCGGAGAATGCAGACCTCTAACTGAAACTTCACAATATAGCGGTTGAACCTAGTATTATGAATGGTTCTGAAATATAGAAAATGAAGAGGAAAGATAAGCAAAAACTACAAGCTGCACATATGAGATTCCTAAGACACGTCATAGGAAACAGTTACATAGTCTGAGAAATAGGGTTATTAGAAAGAAATTGAAAACCAAAGTTATAGTAGAAGAAATAGAACATTCTCAAAGAACGGATCACATGAGAATGAACAACTATAGACTGCCAAAACCGATCTGGAAATACAAACCTAGAGGGAACAGAAATATAAGAAAACCACAAAAGAAATAGCATCAGCAGAAACACTTAAAATATTAATAGCTACAGGAATACTGCGATAAACAAATAGAAGAAAAAATGAAGATATTCTCTTTATTCGATTTGAGGTGCATCATAATTATAACAGTCAATAATAAAGACGAATTGTCAAAGATATTAAGAGCAGTCAATACTATTTCCTATTTATTAAAAAATACTTAAATTAATATTTTATGTATTAACATATATTAGTGACATTGTCACATGCCACATTTCTTTGAAGTATATGATGATTTCAATTTTGCTTGCACAGTAGTCGTTCAAGTATATACTCTCTAGAACATATAACGGTTTTTGACAATTTATAAAAATCCATTTTCAACAAAAGCCTGTAAGTGTGATGCTGTTGAATAGATAATTATACCCTAGCTCTGTATATAATAAATTTAAGATTAAAAGAATGTAAATTTGTAGATTATCATACTTAAAAGAGGTTATCACTACACACATAATTGCGCCTAACTTGAATACGATGCAACCTAGGCCCTTGCAACCTGAATTTTTTATCCCAGTGAACACAAGGTTTGGTTTGATTCCCCGCCGACGTGTGGGGAAATGACGAGGAACAGGTGGGGACAGGCGAAGAATTTTGGGGACTCTCTATTACATTTTTGGAAAGTTGGTTCGTTTGTGTACCCTCACTCCATAGCATGGGAGGTCATGAAGGTTCAGAAATCCGAAATCTACGTAAAATTAAATTGAAGGATTAAGACAAAAATCTTTTACAATAAAAACAAAGACGCCATTTGATTTTCTGTCCAATTTCATCTTAACGTAATATTTTAATAGTTTCTCTCGCACAGTACCGGGCCTAATTTACTGCAGCCACTGTTCAGGCGCTGACTGTTAAAAATAACGTTCTACTCTGAAGTAATTTTTAGTTTCAAAACAATAATTATTTTTCAAAGTGCAGAGTTTTCGCAAGAGTCCGGCTAATATATTATTAATGCAAATTTTCTCAATGGAGATTGGTTCGTTTGACACGAACATCTTCGAAGATCCCTCCTTTCAAGTGGAGAAAAGGAGGACCCTATGTTCGCAATTATACAGTAGTGCAGACCATACCCAAGAGTCTCGCTCGAACCAATATTAAATCTGTTGCCGCTGCTACCTGTTCAATTGTGAGAATAAGGCAGGAGATAGTGGCGGTAACGATCTAAAACGTGACAATGAGTGGTACGAGCCAGACTTGCAAGACGCTCTCGCCTGTGTATGGTGACGTTGAATAGTCAAATAGTCCTTTACAGGTGAAAACGCTTGACTTTCGCCTGTTGTAAATCTGTTACCGTCGCGTTATTCTTTGTTGTGGGAACAATGTCATAGCGGCGGATTTAAACCGACGCAAACCACGGTTCGCGCGGCGCGCTTGAAGGTGTACTTGCCGGTGTATGGCGATAGATAGACAAAAGCCGCAAACCAAAGCTGGCGAGGCGCACATGATACATATGCTACCGTATGGTAGGAGGCGCACTTGAATGTGTATATGCCACTGTATGGCGACAAATTGACAACTGGCACAAACCATAGTTCTTGAGACACGTTTGAAGGTGTACGGGGTACCATAAGGGAACAGATTGACAACTGGAGCAAACCGAGGATCACGAGGCGCACATGAACGTGTGTATGCTACCGTAAGGTGACAGATTAACAACATGCACAAACCAAAGTTCGCGAGGCGCGTGTGAAAGTGTTCGGGCTACCGTACGGCGACAGATTGACAACCGACGCCAACTAACGCTCGCGAGGTGCACATGGTGTATATGCTATCGTATGGTGACAGGTTAACAACCAGCACAAACCAAAGTTCGCGAGGCGCGTGTGAAGGTGTTCGGGCTACCGTACGGCGACAGATTGACAACCGGCGCCAACCAAGGCTCGCGAGGCGCGCGTGAAAGGGAACGCGCCGCCCGGGAGGCGGAAGACCGGCGCTTCGCGCCAGCAGCACCAGATGGCAGCGGCTGTCGAGGGCGCGCGCCGTGCCGTGCCGCGCCGCGGTCGGGTAGCTCCGCTTGCTCCCACCGGCGCTCCGCTCTCCTCAGCTGTTAGGGGCGGCGGGGGCGACGCGGATCAGTGGGCGCGGCCTTGCGCCCGCCCCCGGCCCTGCCGCCGCCCATCGCCCAGCAAAGCACGCGCTCACTCGACTCGTCTCTGGCGTTCTCGCGCACTCGGAGAGAGAGACAGAAACGGAGAGAGAGTGAGAAACGGAGAGAGAGACAGAAACGGAGAGTGAGAAACGGAGAGAGAGACAGAAACGGAGAGAGAGTGAGAAACGGAGAGAGAGACAGAAACGGAGAGAGAGTGAGAAACGGAGAGAGAGACAGAAACGGAGAGAGAGTGAGAAACGGAGAGAGAGACAGAAACGGAGAGAGAGACAGAAACGGAGAGAGAGTGAGAAACGGAGAGAGAGTGAGAAACGGAGAGAGAGTGAGAAACGGAGAGAGAGTGAGAAACGGAGAGAGAGTGAGAAACGGAGAGAGAGTGAGAAACGGATAGAGAGTGAGAAACGGAGAGAGAGACAGAAACGGGGAGAGAGTGAGAAACGGAGAGAGGAGAGAGAGACAGAAACGGAGAGAGAGTGAGAAACGGAGAGAGAGAGAAACGGAGGGAGAGAGACGGAGAGAGAGAGACGGAGAGAGAGTGAGAAACGGAGAGAGAGTGAGAAACGGAGAGAGAGACAGAAACGGAGAGAGAGACAGCTTTACTGTAACCCAATCTTCTTTTGCTTACTTCTAATGTAAGTGAAACGGGACCACTAACAAGTTCACTATAACTCAGGGTTCACTATATCCGAGTGCACTATAAAGGCCCATTCACAATGCAATCACAAACATAAGCATAACACATAGACATAGACATTAACACAAGCGAAGAGTTGGCGTATTCACTATGTCGAACATAAACACAGGCAAAATAAGAGTTTCTATTGGCTATGAGACGCAGCACACGAATCGACACGATCGACTTCGATACTCGATTTTGAGTTAACGAATTGTGATTGGCTCATTCCTTATGTCTGACATAAGCATAGCACAGAAGCTTGAAGCTTGCAAGCTTTTGAGTTAACGTCTTACGTGTTATGCTTATGCGAACGCATTGTGAATGAGTCCATTTGTAGACGTAGTCCTAACTTTTATGTTAACGCCATGCTTATGCTTATGTTTGCATTGTGAATGGGCCTTTACTCAGTGGCTCACGGCGGACGGACGCCGTGGAAGAGAATGAAATATTGGTAGTCTCTAGGGCCGACGGTATTTTGACCAAGTTCAATAGTTTTCACTCTCCCCTACCCCTAATTATACTTTAAGTGTGGAAATGATACGGGTACAAATGTCCAGAGCGATTGAATAGTAACAACCCACACCACAGATACCTTTTTTTAATTTTATAAAGAGAATTGAATACTTTATTTGTAATTGCTATCTGTATATTTAGAGACTACCTTTTACTGTAACTATGTTTTTTTAAGTTCTTGCTAATAATCTTCAATACGGAGTGATGTCGAAATAATGTCTGTTTGGTAGGAAATGGTGTGGGGTTTATGACATTAGCATCATTGTAATGACGAGGTGTAGTTTTGTCATGTGCGTTTAATTCAGAAAAAAGCTTTTTCGGCCGCATTGCGGCCATCTTCAGTGCTACAACACAAGAAAATATCTGAATTAAATTTATGTAAATTGTATGTATAAAAAATACAAATAGTATTTTTCTATTACACGTATGTCATTCATTGTCAAGTGGCATACAGTATCCCTACTTCAAGCACAAACGCCGCCTAGTCGGGCATTTTTATTTTTAAATTTTATTTATACGTGAAAATATTAACAATTGAATTCATAGGTAAGGAATTTTAATAAACGAATACACGTTAACCTACATTGTAAAAAGTTGGACAAGATTCAAAGCACCTAAAATGGGAAAAATAAATTTACAAGTATCGTCTGTGAGGATCATCTATTAAAGCAGTTTATAGAAGCAATACGCTTTTTATCTTCTACGATAACCTACGAGTAATAAACTTGTTTTGTTATGACATATTTAAATTTTGTTCTCTCTTAGAAATATAACAATACGTTTTGATACATCTTAAGAAACGATACTGGTGTGGTATTTTTGATATATTCCTTCGAGTAGAATGAAATATGTATTTACCAACATTTTCTATTTTCGCTTTTAGACATTTGAGTCACGATGACCCGTTTCTTTCTACTTTCTCGTCTTGGTAACAAAAAAGTGAATAAATCTAGTTGCTAGATTTTGAAGAAAAAAATCCTCTAACACGTATTGTAGAATCCATATTTTGTGGTCCTTGATACTTACTGAAAACTCGATTGAAGGCAAAACGTCCGTTCATCTGTAGGTCTCATGTTCGTTGAAAACCCCTATTTCACGAAAATTGCAAAAGTTCGAAATATTTTCGGAGTCTTCATCCAACTAAAATATTAAAGATAGAGAAGTACGTGCTGTTTCAGCACCACTAGTTTCCTCATATTCAAATATCACATCAACTATATCGAATTCCATCCTCCTTCCAGTCGCAATGAATCACTGCAGACCGTAACGCTCTCCCTCGCCGGCCTCGCTGACCAGATGACCGCCTCCACACTGGACAAGCGGTTTGCGCACTAATTGCTATGGAGTCGTGACTGGCGGTGAGCTGCATTTTAATTAGATTCTATGCAAATTGTGGTCGTATGGGTCGGCGCTGATTTGAAGTGCAGTGGGAGATGAAAAGAAGGATACGGATATGTTATTAAATTTACTTGTATGGTCCTGGACGGCTTTGCATAGATTTCTGCATGGTTATAATAGGACAGAGCCGTAAATTTTGTTGAGTTACGACAGCTGGGACCTGCAACCCTTCATCGTAAACGTGCATGAGTTTCATCTGATAAGGAAATGGATTAATAGGTACGTAATTTCGAATGTAACGGCTACGACTGTTACTAGTTTCTATGGTATTTATCGCTTTGACAATAATCAAATTAATGTATTTTTAATTTAATGACGAACTTAAATAACAGGATCTTCCAGTGTATGAACAATGAATATTCAACAATTCTAACCATGCGTTAGCTACTGTGCATACGAGATAATATACCAGGCATGGGTTTGAACATAGATTTGAACGAATCCGAAAGCGAATATTATGTTCTGTAACTTTCAAAAAGACCTTCACGATGTCGGCAACCAGGAAATTTCCTTTGATCTTCTTAACCCTTTGACCTAGGGCTAGAACTGAAATCCTGCTTCAGGCTTGACGGAGGCCCTCGCGCTCTGTAATCACGATGTTGTGTCAGTGCTACAAGGAGGCGCGCAGGCCGATACATATAAACGATGGGATAATGGACCTCACCTCAGACCCCGTGAGAAAGGACAGGATTGCGCACTTCACGTGCGCCCTGACCCCCTTGCTGCTCCGCCTCGTGACCCTGCGAGGCACGAAGCCCTCGATCACAGCAGATGCTGAAGAATGGGATGAGTTTTGGATGACACATAATTGCACTGTCATGTAAAAGCGTAAGTTACTATAAAGCTCTGTTGCTGTTATATTTGTTATGATTAATAAGTATTTTGTGAGTTAGCTCTATCCAATTGCAAAGTTTTTGTTAACTTGGTGGTCTTTGTTCTTCTCTTTTCATTATATTATTATTATTATTATTATTATTATTATTATTATTATTATTATTATTATTACTGTAATTCACGACTAAAGATGTTATGAGTCGGATGGTAGTAAAATCTACTCCAGGTTGCAACCAACTTTATAAGGAGCAGATCTATGGGCTCTCGGTGCCTCTACAATACTTTGCGCAAAATGTGGGCTGTTCCAAACAAAGCAATTTCTTGCCCTTCCCAGTCTTTTAGACAATTTATCCAAGGGAGTTTAGCCAAATTCTTACAGTCCAGTCAACTGGGCTTCAAAAGGGGTCAATCCAGGAAAAAAATTCCGGAAGATTTTTCTCAACGCTTCTATATATTTCTAAGTGTGCTGAATTCGAATATTATTATTATTATTATTATTATTATTATTATTATTATTATTATTATTATTATTATTATTATTATTATTATTATTATTGTTAGAAAAACATATAAGACGCTCTATGTCAAAACAGATTACGCCTCCCTCTCCGCATCAGAGGCAACAATGAATTATTCAAGTTGAATGTAAAAATTAGGCGAGGAGTGCCAGAGCAACAGACAATTGCTGTTACCCACATATTCTCTTATGAAGTCTTCTCTTACAAATGTCGTGAAAGCACATTAAATCAAACCTCCAAGTGACTCAATGACATGAATGTGTTGAGCGTGCATCTAATTCGCCGGAAGCAGCAGACAAAAGCGATTCGCATTGCGCTGCGGCCGCCAGCGCAATTAGATTCGTGGATGTGAACGCCGGTAAAAGATGAAAGGCTTGTAGTGAGCGAGTATTTCGGGGTTACAGACACAAATTACTTAGCCATTAATCCCTTAAGTGTTATGCATGGAGAATGCCGGGAGATGGCGGAGTTCCTGGGCAGCTCGAACGTGAGATCTGCGCCAAACTTCAAGTCGGCTTGCGGGGTTTTCCTCAACTAAGAAATATCCGCCAACTAGACACCACCCCAGTCGAGCTAAGTTCTTAACCCCTAGCTGGTCTCCGACTTATGTGGTAGTGAAGTTAATCTAAGTGTGGGAACACACACACACACACACACACACACACACACACATATATATATATATATATATATATATATATATATATGCGTGTGTGCGTGTATGTGTGTGTGTGTGTGTGCGTGTGTGTGTGCGCGTGCGTGCGCGCGCGTGTGCATGTGACTAAACCGGGAGACGTGGCTCAAGGCATCAACTCATGTCACTTGCTGTGCCTCTGACCTTAAGGATCTAGGTTAGAGTATCGACAGCGACATGATTTTCGACATTAGTTACACAGCTAGGTCAAATTCAGGAGGAGCATTCTAGCGTCCGGCTGCTCTGATCGGTAGTTTTCCGTGTTTTTTCCGATCAACACCAGGCGAATGTCGGACCAGTACCCTAACAAACGGGCCACGGACCGCGCGAGATCTTACCTACCTCTTCCATGCCCTATCCTTACCCCATACATACACTTTCTTGGCATGCATTACACTATCACACTTGTCGGGAAACCGGTCGAGGACTTAGAGCTTCTCCCGGTTGGCGCGGTGCCGCGCTGGTGGGAAGTACCTGGTTCGGGAAAACCCCAGCCGACGGTAGGTCGGCGCCGGATCTGGTCATCCAGTGGGGAATGTCATCGCCACCTTCCGAGTAAACACATGCACTGCACTTACGGGACTAATGGCCGTAGTAGTTGACGCGCCCGGAATCACTAACAATCAATCAATCATGTGTGACAGGAGAGGAGGGACAAAGATTAGGAAAGTACTATTGCAGGCAGTACGTAGACCTTTTGTGTCGCACTGCTGTATACTGTCGTGAAACTATACCGTTTTCAGCAGACGGCTGCTGGAGTTACCCTCCATCTAGCAGCTGAATGCGACATAGAGTAGTTCTTTTGCTGTTCACTGCAGTATCAACATGTGTTGCTCTCAGTGCCCAGTTTGTCCGAAGCCCGGAACCTCGCCGTCGACTTGGAAACGCGCGAGCCAAGAAAGGTCCTTTGGACTCATGAAATTGGTGCTGGTTTTGCTCTGCTAACTTAACCCAACTTCCGTAAAACGTACAACATTTTGAATCGCCTGCTTCTACATAGCGCGTTCCATGCGTATTAACTATGTATTAATCCTTATTCGAGAAAAAAATTGCCTAAAAAAGTAACGTCTAAACATGCTACTGACACATATAAATAGTATATTAGTTTAATTTTTGGGAGTCATAATGATCTTTAAAACTCTACAACAGTCATAAATGGAAAATAATACATGAAAATGTATACTATAAGTAAAAAGATGCAGGGATAGAGAAGATAACTATGGAGGATCTTTTGGATAACGTCATTCAATTCGCGGAAAGGATCGACTGTTTTGCCAAGTTGAAAAGAAGTTTACGAAGGAGGAGAAGGAAGAGAAGCATAAAATAAATCCGAAAGTCCAAGGATCCAAGAGTTTAAAGGAAGAATATTAATCTGGTGTCATATTTGATGATTTGTAATGAACCGAGGTGCTTTAAACATTTTTCTTAAATGTTTATTTGTGTATAACCCGCGGTGAGTGAACATGAGTTTCCGCTGTTCGCGGGCGGCGCGAGCGTGCCAAGCTTCCGGGTGGTTCAGGCCACCAGCGTGCGCGGCCTGCGCTTCTGCCGCTGACGGCGGCGCGTGGCTGCAGGTCGCCGGGCGGTGGCGGCGGCGGCGCGCGCGAGCGAGCGGCACCAGCAGCAGCGCGCGCGCGAAAGGAGACTGCGCGGAAAACACTTTGCGCCGCCCGTCTCGCCCTCGCCATCCGCCGTGGAGCGCTTTTTCCTGCCCGCCCAAACCCGCTGCTCCCAGCCCTCCGAAGTGTTCCTTCCCTCCCCTGCGCTCCCCCCGTTCATCCTTGCCTTCCCCCTGCCCACGCCCTTCCCCTGACAGGTTCCTTCTCGCCCCCAACCTCTGCCCCTCCCGCCTCACCTCTGTAGTCCCTCCGCCGTGTTCCGCTCCCTCCACGCTCCCCATCCCGCTCATCCCTGCCCCTCCCCGCCCCGTTCCTTGCCCATCTCCGCTCCCTCCCGGCCAACCTGCCTGGAGCTTTCCTGTCCGGCCCAACCCGCTGCTCCCCGCCGCATCCCAGCCCCTCCTCCGCATTCCGGGCTCCTCCCCGCCCTCATCATCCCACTCATCGTTGCCACTCCCGCCCTGTTTTCGTCTTGCCTCCCCCAAGAATCGCTGCTCCTTCCGCCCTTTCCTGACATGCCCTCCCTGTCGCCCTTCCCCGCCCCCGTCCCAGCTCTACCCTCAACAGCCGCCCTGCCCACCCCCCAACTCACCTGCTCTTTCCGCCCTCCCCATCCCGCTTCCAGCCTGGTCTTCCTGCCTCCCTCAACCTTTTCCTCTCTCCGTCCCACTTCTCTTCCCACACACCACTCTTCCCCCCCTTTTCTGCCCCTGCCTTCAGCCTGCCCCTGTCCCCTGCCCCAGCCCTGCCCCAGCCCCGCCCAGCCTGCCCCAGCCTGCCCCACATCCCCGCCCCAGCCTGGCCACAGCCCTGCCCCAGCCCCGCCCCAGCCCAGCCCCCAGCTCCCCTGCCCCCGCTCCCAGCCCCCTCCCCAGCCCCGCCCCCAGCCCCGCCCCAGCCCTGCCCCATCCCCGCCCCAGCCCCCGCTCCCCGCCCCAGCCCCGGCCCCCCAGCCCCCCGCCTCTGTGCCCTGCCCCAGCCCCCTGCCCCCAGCCCCTCCCGCCCCAGCCCTGCCCCAGCTCCGCCCCAGCCCTCCCGCCCCAGCCCCGCCCCAGCCCCGCCCCAGCCCCGCCCTAGCCCATCGGGTGCGGAGATATGTCGTTTGGTCTACGAAGTGATGAGTAGTTCTGGAAACCCCTCACAAACTTAATACATTGACCATTATTTTGAAGATATTTCTCAGCACGTTCAATAGCTCATGCTGTTAATTTGCCACAAATGTTCTTAGCAGAGTGAGATCAATAAAGTTCATCAGGTCCCCTGCCAGGTACAAGCGTTACTTTCTAACACTGCCACATTTAAGAACTACGTATTGGGTAAGTATAAGGTACAGAAATATCTCCTCAAATAAATACTCCCAATTCCAATACACAACTTGAAGATTATATATTGCATTTAATGTTTGGAGATATTATTTAAGTTCGTTCAAATGTTATTTAGATAATAATTGAAATCAAGTTTAATGAACACCCAATTTGCATAACAAACAATTCGCCAGCTTGCCCAAGCATTACACTTTTTTCCAGCAACCCTCCAATAAAGAGAAAGGAATTGAAAGTAATATTAAACGTAATCTGGTAAGACGTAACCAGTACCTAAAGGTATCGGAACCTAGTATTTACAACTTGCCTCAATTGCTTTGCTTCCATAAGACCACTAATATTTTGTTCAGTAGCTACTTCATATCCCTTTATCTTTTCCCTTTCGCTTTCTGCGTGAATTGGCAAAGGCCCAGAATGTGCGCAGATGGTTTCAACATAATACCATTTCCAGTGAAAAGTATTTCTTTTCCAAAGCCGTGACCTACACATTTAAACTTCTGGTCGTGACTGTAGGCTTCAGATATGCGTTTCTAGGAACCTCACTCGCTTCGCTGGTTTCTTCTTCATAGCAGTCTCTGCGCCTCGTTTCTATCATGATTCATCCCGTCTCTCAATGACGCACGCATAATGTTTCTTTTTCAACACAAATGCATTTTCCACATGACCGCATCACCTTTTATGAGCCGCTTTAACGGTGTAGTTCCGTCGTATTATTTTCAAATATCAATTTGTTTTTTTAAATGGTACCTGCAAGCACAGCTTTCATTACTGTTCCTCTGATACTCAATGGTTATTTTAAGCCGATGTTTGAAAAACTTCAGGCGTGAATACTAAAGATGACCTTTTTGTAGTAACATATAAATAATTATTCAACATCTGATTTACCAATCTTAGAAATTTTGCAAGGTTGACTGCACGAAACTGTTTCATAATTCAGCCCGCCTGCACGTGTAAACTAGTCATCTTAAGTGTCACATCGTATCTTATACATATATTATCGTGCTAACACAAAAATTTCAGCATGTTAATGACGTATAAGCATTTGTATTGGAATGTAGTGTACCTACAAGTGTGCCTCCGTCCCTTATATTGCTATTATAATACTCATTGATGGTTTTAAATGGCAGCGATTTCCCAAAATCTGTGTTCGTAAAAACCAATGTGGAAACCAGAAGTTTCGCCCCGCTGGCCCGAAGGGGCCAGTTTAACCTTTGTGTGTACATTGCCATGTACCGGTAATACCTTTTTAAAATATTTTTTTTTTTAAATGTTTGTTTTGCATTGTTTGCAAACACAACGGCTAAGAATAATTGTATTTTTCTTCCGTATATTTTCTCTTCAGAAATAGGAGCATGCAATGGAGGAGTGTGGTAAGGAGTGAGAGGTCTGAGTGGAAGAGAGAAATATGGTAGAATGAAACAAAAAGCATAGGATAATGGAGGAGGGAAGAGAGGTGACAAGAAAAGCGTAGATAAGGTTAATACGAGAGAAATAAGGCGAATGAAGCCAAAGTGAAAAACGCACAACAGACCATGTCCCTGTTAAGCAATGTAATGATTTATAAAGGTTGGTTTAGAATATATAAAAATGCGAAACTAAACTATCTCCGTCAGGGAAGTTGAAAATATACTTAAATATGTTTCTCTTCACAGTCCTTTAAGCGTTTCGTAGCCATATTTTGGGGAATTTATTACAATCACATACGTTTAGGGCGTCATCTTGACATACGGGAAACCATTCGTAAAAATTTTTTTGGAACTCCTAACAAACTTACAAACATATAGCATGATTTTTAATTGATCGAATCTGAACTGTTCATAATCCACATAAAAACGCAGTTGTAGACTCTTGGAGGAAAAATACGGGTAGGAGTTTGACACGCGGGGATTATCGACTAGCTTACAACGCTCGCTTTACCGGTAACACGTTGCCACGACTTTCCAGAAACACGTGTAGCCGGCCGGCGTTTGTCCTCGATTCCTTTCCAATGTTACTGCGAGGCGAACGGTCCGGTTTCCGAGGAGCGCAGCGCCGGCCTTACCGGTTTACTGGCGGCGGATTAGGCGAAAACGGCGAAAGTGGCTCCCGGGGAACGACTTGGCTCAGGGTCCATCAGGTCCCGCAGTGTCATTCCTGCAGCACCTGACGAAATTTGCCTCATAGTTACGCGTTGTTTTGTCTCATCGCGGACTGCGCTACTGGTGGAGTGCTGTACTTGTTCGAAGTGCCACTCGGTTGATCAGCTCATTCCGTGCTCGCCTGAGACTATTTTCTTCGTAGCTTCAGATCAGATCGGTACCAAACTTTTGTCTCAGCAGATTGAAAAGCTTATTTCCAAAGTGACGTATTCTCATGTCCATTTGTTTTCTA
The DNA here is from genome assembly GCA_011170035.1 of Teleogryllus occipitalis. Lineage (NCBI taxonomy): Eukaryota > Metazoa > Arthropoda > Insecta > Orthoptera > Gryllidae > Teleogryllus > Teleogryllus occipitalis. The sequence continues at coordinate 106,792 of BLKR01009335.1, forward strand.
GTTTTATGTTTCGATATGTTATTAAGATTCTTGTCCATTCTGCTGCCAAATATTTTGTTCGGAAATGGCATTTCTGCTATGGTAAATTCCTTGAATCTAATCCTGATCTGTAAGGCTAAATTTGAATATTTTCCTTTCCTTAAAAATTGTTTTTCTTTGAGCTAGGTCTCGTTGAAATTATGCTCATTGTAAAACCCCTAGGTTTCAACCTCTGAGTGGGGAAACGGCTATGACAAAGAATGGTACACATTGAAGACACAGAACAGGGGAAATATAGTTGTGCTCTTCGTGAAGTACTATATTTTTTACGACACGAACCCACATTTGAGCCTTAGTGACGCACGAACTCTCATTATGATAGAAGTGTATCTGTAAACGGTACTCCTCTAGAATTATCGAGTCTAGTTGCATGACTTGTATCGGGTACGATGCACGTCACTCACACTACTCGCTAATCAAGATAGACGTTTTTGGAAAATAATGTGTCGTAAGTTGTTACTCGAAGCAGTCTTCGGAGTGGTGACCTTTAATGAGAAAACGAATTAGTCAATATTTATAGTGATATCTTATTGGAATGCAAGTTCTAAAAGTGTATTATTCAAAAGAGAGTGAATTTTGTGTGTATTTGCTTTTGATACCTAAGGTTCTGCATCCAGAATTCCGAAGTTACGTTCAAGAGGGTGACGGTACCACTCGAATAAGCATGCAAAGGTCAATCAGCATGTGAGTCGAGGTAACTCCTTTAAGAATACGACTTTATTTCCACTTCAAATCCTACGGTCGCCCAACTATTCCGAGTGATTTATCGGTAGTGCTAATTAAAACATTTATATTCTTTATTTCACCGGAATCAAAGTCATAGTAAGGAATTCCCGATCTTTTATCATTTATTTAAGGTTCCATTACAATTGCTCTGATCATGAAAGACCACAGTAATTAACATAGGTTTACATTAATTTACAGTTATCAATTATATTACAAATTTGTTACGCAAAGATTAAACATAAATATGAAAAAAACTTCAATAAATAAGAACGAAATAGAACTACAAAACTTTTGGTTCGGTTAATAAATTACTTTTTTTAAATTTGTGAGTATACTGATAGTGAAAAAAACACAAACATATGCCGATCTTATATTAATCTTAATAATTTATAATAGCTTGGTTGATTGTAATAGTTTTAGAATTTTGTCACATTCTTCTCTTGTTCTGAATAAATGAAGGAGGCCAGAGCTAATTCCAAGCATTGATCTTTCTCTTGCTGAATTCGAACACTCAAGAAGACGGGTGATTGCCAGGAATTCCCTTGTTTCCTCTCCATTTTCTCAAAGCAGTGTCTAAGGCACTTCAACTGATCGTACAGTAACAAAACACAGCACGTTAACGACCGAGTATGTCAGTTTATAGAGAGTTTGGCACTAATATTTTTCAAACATTCGTGTTAATTAATTTATCAATAAAACACGCAAGTAATTTTTTTCATTAAAATAAATGAGTTTAGTGGTTTCAAAAGTCTTCGACCGTTCACAAACTATAATACATTTGACCCTTTATTAGTTAAAGAACTTGATGTTTTTCATAGAGTTTGAGATTTTGGTGCCAAGCCTTTTCCTTTTAACATAGGTAGAAACAATTACTTCCCTTTCAAGCGTGTGGTTCTTTAATTCGTTTACGTTTGTCGTTCGCGAAGCATATGAGAAAATTTTCTAGCTCCATGGTCAAAACTAGTGACGATACAAAATGACAGACTTTCTCGTCTAGTTGTATCTCTAATCTCTTTGGTTTGCGCTAACTTTTCAGTTTTACCCCACCGTCTTCCCAGCTGGCATTTATTACCGCCCAAAAGTAATTTTTTTCTCGTTTTCTCAATTTGTAGACTCTTAACTAAAATATGCCATTAAGAATGTTAAAGAGTAAAATCAGGTTGTATGTGCGAAATTTGGAGCCATTTTTAGAAAAATTTATTTGAGCGTTTCTGAAAATTCAGACATTTTAAACCAGTTTAACAGAAAAATTTTGAATTTTCAGAAAACTTCATTGGGAAGCATTTGAAGCACATTTGTGTATTTTTTGAAAAAAGCAAGAACATAATGGTCATAGTGAGAGCTAATGCTTGAAAAAATTGAAAGAAAAAATTTGGAGCCTTCAGAAATTGGCATTTTTAGCGTTCCTGAAAATGTTGAAAATGTGTGCGGAATTTTGACTCAAAATATTTGAGTTTTCGACAATCTTTATAAGACAACATTTGAAGCACATTAAAGAACAAATCTGCCGTTTTCGAGAAAATTTGGAAAATATCCCAAGGAATTCATGTAAAGTACCCCCAAAATTTAAAGAATGTTTTTGATAATCGCAAAACTTTGAGTCAGGACAGATTGACTGAGGAATATTTACGACTTTTCGACTTTTCGACTTTTCGATTTTTCGACTTTTCGACTTTTTGACTTTTTGACTTTTCGAAAATTCCAGAAGTTCAGATTTTTTCGGCATCTTCCATTAATTACAATATTGAACATAGAAATTATTTTCCTGAATGAAAACTGATATTTAAAGACATATATGGAAATAAGGTCATGGAGAGTTTTTTGAAAATAAGTAGTTTTTGCCTAAATTTGTGCAAAATATAAGCAAATTATTATTTTTTCTTTATCCTTTCTTTTTGTATGTATCAAAGGTCGGTAAAAATTGGTGCTTGCTCAAATATCGTGTTAGCTTGAGATTCCAGAAAATTGACCATGAAACTCCATTCTTTATGTTTCAGTACTTACGTTCAGCACATTTCCGTGAGCTAATAAGATGATCGTACGATCGTAAGTAACGTGGAATGTCAGTTTCCTTTATGTCGTGTTTAATATTGATGTAGTTACGCGGAAGAACAGGCCTCGCGAGAAATAAACACATTATATTATTATTATTATTATTATTATTATTATTATTATTATTATTATTATTATTATTATTATTATTATTATTATTAAATTCAAAATATGCTTTTTAAATCGCTGGTCATTGAATTTCTTCAAATCGATCAAGGAATATCAAGTGTGCAGAAATTCGGCTGAACTTTTAGACGCTAGCGTTGACTACAGACAGACAGACAGACAGACAGACAGACAGACAGACAGACAGACAGACAGACAGACAGACAGACGTTTTGTCCTCAATCGATTTTTCGGTATCACCAACCCACAAAACATGAATTCCGACTACATAACGTGTTTGAGGAAGTAGTTTACTACAAATAGGAACAATATTTATCCCCTTTTTCGTTACAAGAGCCGGGAATAATTTGTTTTCTGTAAAAAGAATCGCCGAAGTCCGGCACCCGATTACAATACTTTTTTTACTTTCTCGTATACGTACGTATCTATGGAGTAATATACGTAGTATGGGAGAGTTATGTTATGCTGCGCGAAAAAAACGGCGGATTTTCGGCAGAAAAAAACATTGCCGGGCCCTGATAACGAAAAAGTGGATAAATGCAATTGATAAATTAAGAAAAAAATCTTCTAACACGTGGTGTGGCCAGAATTCCTGGTTTGTGGATCCTTGATACCGAAAAGTCAATTGACGTCAAAACGTCCGTCCGTCCGTCTCGGGTAGGTGAACAAACCTAGCGCCTAAACCATGCGTAGGATTTTTTACAAATTGAAGAAACCCCTATTGTTTTTGCTTGAGCCGAAGCTCTGCGATTTTGAAAAACATTCATTAATTTTTGGGGAGACTTTATACGAAGCCCTAGGGACCTTTTCAAATTTTTGTCAAAAGTGACTCCTAATTTTTTGTTTAAATTTATTGTAAGAATAGAGTTAAATACACTTATAAAGATAGCATCGGTCCGCTTTTTAGGGTTTACTCTGAATTTTTGGAAATTGTAAAGGTACGAATTTTTTTCGGCAACTTCTTACAAATACAATTTTGAAGATAGAGATTTTTCCTTCAAATGAAATTTGTTAACCATAATCAGTTCTTTCCTGAAGATGATACACATGTTTTTGAAAGTTATAGTAGTTTCTGCAAAATATTGCTTGAAATATGTGCAATTTTAAAAAATAACAAAAACAAGATTTTCTTAAAAACTGCTCCAAATTTTTTCTTTAAACTTTTGATAGGGATAGGGCTAAACGTAATCTATAAGATGCCGTAAATGATACACTGATCTATTTTTTTTTAATTTAATTTTTATGTCAGTCACGTCGTTAATATTTACATTAGATGCGATTTGTTCACATTATTGAATTTGTGAGTGCATGTGCTTTACATTGTGTCAAATAAAGTTTCTCGAAAACTCAATAGCTTTTTCTTCAAACTCTTCCAACGGATAGTGCTAATTACGGCTCCATATGACGTAAATTTCATTTTGGTGTTTTCTTTTGTTTTTTCAAATTACACAAACGTAATTTTTTTTTAAATTTCTCTCGCGCAGTTAATATACATGTGATAAGCGATTTGTAAATATTATTGCACGTGCGAGTTAAAGTGTCTCAAATTACTTAAATTGAAGTTTTTCGAAAACTCAATAGATTCCTGTCAAAAACAGATTAAAATTTCACATTTACAGTAACGCTTAAACGCCATTTTCTTAAAAACGGCTGTAAATGTTTCAATGAAAACTGCCATTTAGAACGAGTTTTTACTCTTCTTTAATATTAGAAAAGTAATATTTCAGTTCTACTATTAGGATATCGAAAAGTTGAAAAAATTTCAAAAATATTTACTTTGAGAGGCGATAGATGTCTGCTGGCAAGACATGGGGCAAGACCGGAAGGCCTGTTCACACCGAGGAAATTAGAACACTTTACAACGAGAAAGTCTGTGCCATTCTGTAGTACCACTAGTTCTTCTTGCGAAGAAAGGAGAGGAAGTAAAATAGGAAGTAATCAACTTGACATATGTCTATGTCTTGCCCATAATTGTTACCATAATTGTTCATGGTTTACAAATTGTGTAAATATTCAAAAAACCGCATTTGTCTCTCCAGAAAGGGAATGACGTTCTTGTATAAACGCAACACATACCTATGTGGTCTAAAAATGAGACAACTTGGTAGATAATAAAATTGGTTGATTTTAATGATATTAAATTATTTTTTCGAAATACCATCTTCAGATTTAAACTGATATTCACGTACACAACATTTTTATCACATGGTGGGTGCCGCGTACTTGACTCACTTTATTATTGAAATGTCGCTGCCTGTTCAAGGCGCACAATTACCATAGTAAGTTAGTCCACGGAGAAAAGAAAAGGGGAGCGTGGCCGAAAGACGGTTCGTGGGGCGTAGGTGGGCTGCGTAAACACGGGAAATGACGCTCACAACATGTTGTGCCGCGCGGGACGTCACATGTTGACAGCCGACCGCTAGCATCGTCACGGTGCGATGCTGCGTCAGGGAGGTGACATCCGTCTGCCACCGTTGTCTAAGGTCACGCATTGGAACTCCCACTACACAAGAAAAGCATTCCCCATCACTAGAGGCCGGACTTGTAGGGGCAAACTTCTCCTAATTTAGGTGCTAAAGTAGTTGCAAAGAAAATAGGTGCAGGTTTACTAGGTACAAATACATAACATGATTTTATAGTATAAAATTTATATTATAACATGGCATATCCACAAGAAACGTTGGGAGAAAACAAGTTACATACAACTACATTTTCAATATAGATTGGCATCATTAATAATATCACAAGAGAACGGAATTTATTGTAATAAAAATACAAAATATCTACTACATAGACTAACGGTTTTAGAGACACTTTTCCGTCAATTTAACAACAGCAATGAGCCCTGCTCCCAGTGCAAACGTCTGTCCGGTTCTGACGTGAGTTTTGCAGCCCTTTTCAAAGGGCCGGAGACCCTGAGGTTCGGTGCGAGGTGCGCGGTGCGGGGTGAGGGACGAGGGAACGCCAGAGGGCAATGGGCAATAGGATTTTTTTAGATATCTTTGAGTTACTGATGGGTGTTAGTACATGCGATCTAGCTCTTACTTGAAACATCGTTGAGAAAACATCAAATGTGCCATCAGAAGTGCGCAAATATTAGACGTAAAATAGCAACATACTAAATGTATCAGAACTCCACTGTGTTCGCTTCGAAACACCTTTAGCGACATGATATCCGGTAAAAAGGCAGATAATTGGTAACGAACAACAATGGATCTCCTTTACTTTTGTTCTTTTGAGATTAAAAATAGATACAGGTTATTTTGGAGCCACGTGTAGCAAAAAAAAAAAAAAACTGCATGGCATGCACAAACATTTTCTGATTTAACTTTAAACAGTGTAATGTACACATTCATAATCAGTGTTTATTGAGAAATATGGGGGGGGGGAGGATGGACAGAGGGTCTACTAATATGCACCTAAAAGGTGCAATGGTGTGTTTTAGGTGCACATTAGGTGCAAGGAAATTTACTGAAATGCTTCCAATTGGATTACATAACATGTTAAAAATAAAAAATGAAAGCTCCCAATGCGTTTGGTCTGCAGGTGCTTCACCTAAAAATTATGTCCTTACCCATCACCATCGATGCGGCAACACGTACCGGTAGCGGTAGCTCAGTGCATCAACTGATGTCACTGCAGCGCCTCTAACCGGGAGGTCCTAGGTTCCCACTCCCCACTGCGGCAGGATTTTCGACACTAGCTTTTCAGCTAGGTCAAATTCAGCTGCTGCCTGGAGGAGAATTCTAGCGGCCGGCTGCTCTGATCGGTAGTTTTCCGTGGTTTCTCCGATCAACACCAGGCGAATGCTGGAGCAGTACCTTACCAAACGGGCCACGGACCGCGCGCGATCTGTCCTTCCTCTTCCTTGTCCTATCCTCTCTCATTACACACACACTTACACTAACATGCACTACACTACCACATATTTCGGGAGACCGGTCGGGAGCTTAGAGCTTCTCCCGGCTGGGGCGGTGCCCCGTTGGTGGGAGAGTCCTGGTGAGGGGGAAACCCCACTAGCCGACGGTAGGTCGGCGCCGGATCTCGCCATCCAGCGGGGGAAGATCACCGCCATCTCACGAGAAAGAAACATGCACTACACTAACGGGACTAATGACCGAAGCAGTTGACGCGCCCGGAAACATGAAAAAATCAATCAATCAAAATCAATCAATCAAGCGTCAACACGTACCTAGAGATTGCAACGTTTTATCGATTTTTCCCAAATTCCAGTTTTTTTTTGTTTTTTTTTAATTTATTTTAAGTCGCATCAACGGCTAGGTCATTAGCGACTAAATAAATACAATATATTATATTTTACATTGTCAATTTTTAGTTTTTACAATATATAGGTTACAATTGAGGTTACAGTACAGAGATGATATGGATATAAAAACAAAACTTAAACGTAAAAATTACATAACTTAATTACTACAAAAAAGGAATAGAAAATTACGTTATTCTAATACAGTTAAATATTTCCTGAAATACCTATTTCATTACAAAATTTTAAAACATTACTTTGGTAAGTATTATCCCTTAGAATGGCACTAAATCTTTCCTTATCAAAGAATTGGGGTCTAACAGAATTGAATTGGGGACATTCCTGGAGGATGTGATTAATGTTTAGCGGGCAATTGCAGGAGGTACATACTGGGATGGAATTTTTCTCTAGTATATGACTATGGGAAAATTTGGTGTGGCCGGATCTGATGCGTGAAAGAGTTATTTGTTCACGACGTGAGAGATTTTCATTAGTTTTGAGGGCAAAAAATTCACCAATTTTCTTATGCGTTGTGCTTGCTTTGAGATTGTTCCATTGGTTTGACCACATCTTTCTCATGACTTTGCCAATAAACTTCACGTAATCCTCAATTGTATAAGACATTTTGTTGTTTACTTTCTCTTCAAAGTCAATAAGCAACATAGGTGTGGGTGATCTGCTAATCGGAGTTCTTGCTTCTACATTCTTTGTAATGTGGATCACCACAGGTTGAATACACATGTCAGCTGTCTCTTTGCAGATTTCAAGCAGGTTGGTGAAGATTAATTGTAGGTAATTACTGGGTGAAACTTTAATGCCATTCGGTATATATGTTGATAAAATAATACATTTTTTAGTTGGGTTGGATTTGACAAGGTTCATTGACATTAGGAAAGCATAATTGTAATACGCTATTTTTACTTGCAAAGTTCCTAAACTTAATATGAAAGGTCTTCCATGGAGATTGGATGTATAAGCCCATTCTGTCTGTTTCCAGCGTATCTTGGATGTGGATGACATCGCGATCTTGATATTTATTGAGAATCTCGTTGAGGATAAGATCAGCGTCGGAGTCGTTCAAGTTAGAGTTGGAGAGATTCTTGGGAAAGGAATCGACAGTAAATTTTGGTGTGACCCAGGGAGGATATTTAGGTGTTCTATACCTTCCCACCGATATGTTTGGGAGGTTGTAGGCTCTGATTATATCTTTGGTGCTTTCGTAAAAGGTTTTTGGGTATGATTGTAGGTGGATGGGAGCAGATCTGATTGGTGGGTTAATATCATTGAGTATAATATTGTTATTGGATGAGGAGGCTTTGCTTATATATTTGATAGTCAGATAATCCCGTCGAAATTGCAGGGTTGGTTCCGAGGCTTCGATAAGGATGCTACCTGTTGGCGTTGTCTGGAAACATCCAGTACATATCCTAAGCGCTCTATTATGTACAGGATCCAATTTTTTGAGTAGGTTCTTTTTGGCTTTGTTATATATTATGCACCCATAGTCGATTTTACTACGAACAATAGCTTTGTAAGTGAGGAGCAAGGTATGTTTGTCTGCGCCCCAGTTGTTATAGTTCATGCATTTTAGTAGATTTGTTCTTCTTTTGACATCAGTGATGAGATCTTTAATGTGCTCTTTCCAAGTATGCTTACAGTCAAAAATAAGACCAAGGATTCTAGTTGAATAGACTCTTCTTATTGCTACCTCTCCCATTTTTAGATTAAGATCTCCAGCTATATTTTGCCTAGATATCAGGATGCATTCGGACTTGGTTGGAGATATTATGAATCCTGAGCTTAGCGACCATTTATGTATTGAGTTCAATGCATCTTGTGTAATACTCTGCGTAGATGCGAGGTTCTTTCCTTTGCTGAGGATTATCATATCATCCGCATACTTGCGAATGATCGTAGGTGATATGATATACTGACCAGCATCCTTAATTGCGATCAAAAATAACGTTACGCTTAGGGTGGATCCTTGTGGAAGTCCATTCTCCAGCTTGATTATTTCGGATAACTGGTTGTTAGCACGCACTTGAATACATCGATCACTAGTAAAATTCATGATAAAACTAAGAATGTTACCATTAATGCCGATATCTTTAAGTATCCATATAACCCGAGGTATCCAGACCATATCGTACGCCTTTTGGACATCTAGGTTGACGGCAATGACATGTTGTCTGTTGTGGATGGCTTCAGTGATGTAGGTGTCCACGCTAATAAGATGTGAGTAAGTAGAATGCCCAGGTCTAAAGCCAAATTGATTATCTTCAATGATGTTATAGTGATTTAAAACCATCTTAAACGTCTATCAATAATCTTTTCAATTATCTTACACAGGTTACAAATTAGGGAAATCGGGCGATAGTTAATCGGGTTGGATCTTGCTTTGCCAGGTTTAGGAATGGGGACAACAGTTGCTGTTTTCCATTTATTGGGGAAGGTTTTATTTTTAAACATAAAATTAAAAATATTTAGGAGGATTTCCTTGCCTTCTACAGGAAGATTCCGTATGAGGATGTTGGAGATACCATCCGGCCCAGGTGTCGAGTTATTTGTCACATTAATAACTTCGTTTACTTCCTGCATTGTTATTGGAACATTAAGGAGGTCAGAACGTGCCGATGGGTTTTGGAGGTAGTTGTTATAGGAGTCTTCAATTACATCTTTAACCTTCAAGAATTCTTTATCATAATTCGCTGAACTAGAATTGGATTGGAAAGTTTTAGCGAGCATGTTGGCAATTGTCGCAGAATCACTAATAATCTTGTTCTGAGATTGTAAAAAAGGGATGTTGTTAGTTACTTTATTGCCCTGAATGGACTTTATTTTCTTCCATGATTCAGACATGTTGTTGTTTATATTGATTGATGATACATAATTAGTCCATGATTTCTTTTTCGACTCTTTGATAATGCTTCTGGCGTGGGACCTAGTTTTCTTGTAAGCAGTCTTGTTCTCTAAAGTTCTTCTTCTTTTGAATTTATTGAAGGCACGTTTAGCTGCTTTGATAGCTTCCCGGCATTCGTTGTTCCACCAGGGGACTCTCTTCTTATTAGATTTAACCTGATAAGAATCAATAGCTTGGTATGCAGCTCCTATGATAATGTTGGTAAAATCTTGGACTATGTGATTGATGTCAGATTCATTCTCATCCAGATGAAAACTAGATGAGGCAGAGCTAACGATTTCTTGATACATGGCCCAGTCAGCTTTGTTATAGTTCAGCTTGCTGGTAGGAGGGAAAGGTGTGTCACCAGAGCCGGGTAAGTCAATATCAATAATGATTGGATAATGGTCACTGTCGTATGGATATTCAAGGACGTTCCATGAGCATTTTGGAGCAAGAGGGCCGATACCATTGTTATATCAATGGCACTAACTTTGCCGTTACTGGGATTGATGTGGGTGGGTCCTCCTGTGTTTATAATTATCAAGTCAGAGTCTTCTGCAAATGCTTCTATTAATATACCTCTTCTGTCGGTCTTAAATGAGCCCCATACTGGATGATGACTGTTTAAGTCCCCCAGAATCAATATGGGTTTTGGTAATTGTTTTAGGATGTCGCTGAGCTCCAAGTAGTCAAGTTTATGGTTGTTAGGGATATATAAGTTACATATATTGATACAAATAGGTGCTACAACCTTCACCGCAACTGCCTCCAAGTCAGATTTTATCATAAGGTTGTCAGCCAAAATTGAAGCTTTTAAATATATGGCTACTCCACCAGAAGCATGATCAGTGGTTCTATTTTTAAAGAAACATTGATAATTCTTAATAATAGCTGAGTGATTACCCTTGAAATTGGTTTCTTGCAAACAAATGATATTTGGGTCAAAATTGTTGCATAATAGTTGCAGATACTCAAGACGACAATAGTATCCATTAATATTCCATTGGAGTATCTTCATTTGTTTGCTTGAAATTTATTTAGCAAGGGGGGAATGGTGTTTTTTAAGAGACCTGAGTTAAAAAATTTAGTGTCAGGTAGTTTCCATACTGGATTCAGACTCAGATGTGTCTGATTCCGGTAGGTGTTTCTGCAGTTTTTTTATTAGTCTGGTGACTCTGCCTTTGATAATTCTATCCTTTAATACAGGGTAAATGTCATTGAGCATTTTTATAACGGCTGGAATATCATTAGAATAGTCCTTTACTATGGTTAGAGGATCAGCAGAGCCCAGAGTATTTTCTAGTAGTAAGTGTAATTGATTTGCTGACAGAGGAAAAGAGTTTTGATTCATTTCAAGCAGATCTTTAGTTGGGCTGAGCATGTCTTCAAGTGTTTTATCAGGATTGCTATCTTGGTCCAGTTCTTCATGTTTTGAAGAATTCTTTTTCTGTTTCTTTTTTTTAGTTTTTTTAACATTATTATCTTCATTATTATCTTTAACATCATTAGTTGCTTCAGATAGGGAAGAGGATTCATTGGGGAGGCTTCTTTTAAGAAGGGGAGGAAAGTTCATAGGGTCACTGGAGGAGGGGGCAGTGGGTGTTTCAGTTATGGTAGGCTGCACTTCCATATTATTAGAAGGGATAGTTGGTTTGTCTGTGCTGGGAGTGTCCAGAAGGCAATTCTCTTTGGGGAGATTTTGGGGGCAGTTACTAGCAGTATGGCCTTCCATTTTGCAGTTGAAACAAGTAATGTTTTCAGCCGAGAAAAAGATTCTATATGGTGTACCTTCATATACAATCACTGATGACTGAGGGAGTTTGTGAAGTTCCTCAGGTTGGATAAATGTTTGCCTTCTGAAGCTCATAATGTGACTGAGGTTAGGGTCAGACAGACCAGCTCTGATGAAGGATATACTGGAGGTAGTTTTAATGTCATGATTCTTGAAAATATTTGTGATTTCCTCGTTTGGAATAAAAGGGTATACATTTGATATTATGATTCTCTTGAGTTTGTTAATTAGGGGTCTCACATTAACAGTAGTATTTTTAATGATCAGAGTAGGGTATTTGTTAGTTATAAGGTCAGCATTGGTCTTCGAGTTCAGAAACACACATATTCTGTTATTGGATATTCTTGATATAAAAGTAATGGCACTGGGGGGAACAATTTCGGTTAGTTTACTTATATAGTCTTTGACAGTTAGATTTTCGCATGCGTCCAGTAGTATAGATTGTTCTTTTGATGGAAAACTCACGGTATTTGCAGCTCCGGCGTACGACTTCGTGGGTTGATCTTGGAGGTTAGGTGACGGATTCATCTTGACGTTGTCTGGTACTGCTTTATTCATGTGGATACGTTGAGCCAGCCGACAGGCCGGCCAGAGAAACGCTGTACACTGCTTGGAACACTGATGGCACTTTAAATAACACTGTTAGGTAATATTAATACTGAAGTGTTTTGGTTCGGAGATATAGTGTATCGATAAGCTGATAGAGCGCAGCAGTAGTTGTTGCTTCTAACGCTGTCGAACTACGACTGCCAACTGCGCATTCTATGAAAGTTTTTGCGAATTTAAAGAAAAGGAAGTCTCGGAGAAAAAAATGATCTTTACCATTGTAATCGCCATTAAATTTCGAGTTAGAACGCTACTTTCTAGAAGTTTCGGTGTCCGGTCGAAATTTGAAAAGTTCAACAGGGGGGTATTACGAATTTTTCGAATTTTCAGGATTGGTTTTAAAAGCTCATATCTCCTAAACTAATGCGAATTTTGCAATTCCAAAAGCAGCGTCGCGTTCAGGGGAGTAAGTACATTTAGAAAAATGATCATTGGCCTCATTCGAACGAACAATACGGCTTACAGACGGTTTTTCTCTTTTCAGTAAATTTTCAATATTTGTGAAATACGGTCATTTTTGACTCGCTGTATCTTCTAAACTATTAACCCCAGGGGGCTGAAATCTGCAGGCAGATGAAGAGTACTCTACTGTTTCCTTTCGTATTTACGACTGGTATTTTAAGTATGGCAAACGAAAGAAGAACGGCAACAATATACGTTACTTTTCGGGCTAAATCTGCGAATTCATGAACGTTTTTGCGAATTTAAAGAAAACGAAGCTTTGGAGAGAAAAATGATCTTCACCATTGTAATCGCCATTAAATTTCGAATTAGGACGCTAGTTTCTAGAAGTTTCGGTGTCCGGTCGAAATTTGAAAAGTTCAACAGGGGGGGGGGGGGTATTACGAATTTTTCGAATTTTCAGGATTGGTTTAAACGCTCATATCTCCTAAACTAATGCGAATTTTGGACATCTACAAGCACCGTCGCGTTAAGGGGAGTAAGTACATTCAGAAAATTGATCATTGGCCTCATTCGGACGAAAAATACGGCTTACAGACGGTTTTTCTCTTTTCAGTAAATTTTCAATATTTGTGAAATACGGTCATTTTTGACTGGCTGTATCTTCTAAACTATAACACCAGGGGGCTGAAATCTGCACGGCAGATGAAGAGTACTCTTCTGTTTCCTTTCGTATTTACGACTGGTATTTTAAGTATGGCAAACCAAAGAAGAACGGCAAGAATATACGTTGCTTTGCGGGCTAAAACTGCACATTTTATGAACGTTTTTGCGAATTTAAAGAAAACGAAGCCTCGGAGACAAAAGCGATCTTCACCATTGTAATCGCCATTAAATTTCGAGTTAGGACGCTAGTTTCTAGAAGTTTCGGCGTCCGGTCGGAATTTGAAAAGTTCAACAGGGGGGTATTACGAATTTTTCGAATTTTCAGGATTGGATTTAAACGCTCATATCTCCTAAACTAATGCGAATTTTGCAATTCCAAAAGCACCGTCGCGTTTAGGGGAGTAAGTACATTTAGAAAAATCATCATTCGCTTCATTCGGACGAAAAATACGGCGTACAGACGGTTTTTCTCTTTTCAGTAAATTTTCAATATTTGTGAAATACGGTAATTTTTGACTAGCTGTATCTTCTAAACTATTAACCCCAGGGGGCTGAAATCTGCACGGCAGATGAAGAGTACTCTTCTGTTTCCTTTCGTATTTACGACTGGTATCTTAAGTATGGCAAACGAAAGAAGAACGGCAACAATATACGTTGCTTTTCGGGCTAAAACTGCACATATTATGAACGTTTTTGCGAATTTAAAGAAAACGAAGCCTCGGAGAGAAAAATGATCTTCACCATTGTAATCGCCATTAAATTTCGAGTTAGGACGCTAGTTTCTAGAAGTTTCGGTGTCCGGTCGAAATTTGAAAAGTTCAACAGGGGGGTTAATACGAATTTTTCGAATTTTCAGGTTTGGTTTTAAACGCTCATATCTCCTTAACTACTGCGAATTTTGCAATTCTAGAAGCACCGTCGCATTCAGGGTAGAAAGTACATTCAGCAAAATCATCATTCGCTTCATTCGGACGAAAAATACGGCATACAGACGGTTTTTCTCTTTCAGTAAATTTTCAATATTTGTGAAATACAGTCATTTTTTAATGGCTGTATCTTCTAAATTGTTAACCCCAGGGGGCTGAAATCTGCACGGGAGATGAAGAGGACTCTTCTGTTTCCTTTCGTATTTACGACTAGTATTTTAAGTTTGGCAAACGAAAGAAGAACGGCAACAATATACGTTGCTTTTCGGGCTAAAACTGCGCATTCTATGAAAGTTTTTGCGAATTTAAAGAAAACGAAGTCTCGGAGAGAAAAATGATCTTTACCATTGTAATCGCCATTAAATTTCGAGATAGGACGCTACTTTCTAGAAGTTTCGGTGTCCGGTCGAAATTTGAAAAGTTCAACAGGGGGGGGATTACGAATTTTTCGAATTTTCAGAATTGGTTTTAAAAGCTCATATCTCCTAAACTAATGCGAATTTTGCAATTCCAAAAGCAGCGTCGCGTTCAGGGGAGTAAGTACATTTAGAAAAAAGATCATTGGCCTCATTCGGACGAACAATACGGCTTACAGACGGTTTTTCTCTTTTCAGTAAATTTTCAATATTTGTGAAATACGGTCATTTTTGACTGGCTGTATCTTCTAAACTATAACACCAGGGGGCTGAAATCTGCACGGCAGATGAAGAGTACTCTTCTGTTTCCTTTCGTATTTACGACTGGTATTTTAAGTATGGCAAACGAAAGAAGAACGGCAACAATATACGTTACTTTTCGGGCTAAATCTGCGAATTCATGAACGTTTTTGCGAATTTAAACAAAAAGAAGCCTCGGAGAGAAAAATGATCTTCACCATTGTAATCGCCATTAAATTTCGAGTTAGGACGCTACTTTCTAGAAGTTTCGGTGTCCGGTCGAAATTTAAAAAGTTCAACAGGGGGGGGGGTGTATTACGAATTTTTCGAATTTTAAGGATTGGTTTAAACGCTCATATCTCCTAAACTAATGCGAATTTTGGACATCTACAAGCACCGTCGAATTCAGAGGAGTAAGTACATTCAGAAAAATCATCATTCGCTTCATTCGGACGAAAAATACGGCATACAGACGGTTTTTCTCTTTTCAGTAAATTTTCAATATTTTTGAAATACGGTCATTTTTGACTGGCTGTATCTTCTAAACTATTAATCCCAGGGGGCTGAAATCTGCACGGCAGATGAAGAGTACTCTTCTGTTTCCTTTTGTATTTACGACTGGTATTTTAAGTATGGCAAACGAAAGAAGAACGGCAACAATATACGTTGCTTTTTGGGCTAAAACTGCGCATTTTATGAACGTTTTTGCGAATTTCAAGAAAACGAAGCTTCGGAGAGAAAAATGATCTTCACCATTGTAATCGCCATTAAATTTCGAGTTAGGACGCTAGTTTCTAGAAGTTTCGGTGTCCGGTCGAAATTTGAAAAATTCAACGGGGTGGGGGTATTACAAATTTTTCGAATTTTCAGGATTGGTTTAAACGCTCATATCTCCTTAACTAATGCGAATTTTGGACATCTACAAGCACCGTCGCGTTAAAGAGAGTAAGCACATTCAGAAAAATCATCATTCGCTTCATTCGGACGAAACATACGGCTTACAGACGGTTTTTCTCTTTTCAGTAAATTTTCAATATTTGTGAAATACGGTCATATTTGACTGGCTATATCTTCTAAACTATTACCCCAGGGGGCTGAAATTTGCACGGCAGATGAAGAGTACTCTACTGTTTCCTTTCGTATTTACGACTGGTATTTTAAGTATGGCAAACGAAAAAAGAACGGCAACAATATACGTTGCTTTTCGGGCTAAAACTGCGCATTTTATGAACGTTTTTGCGAATTTAAAGAAAACGAAGCCTCGGAGAGAAATATGATATTTACCATTGTAATCGCCATTAAATTTCGAGTTAGGACGCTACTTTCTAGAAGTTTCGGTGTCCGGTCGAAATTTGAAAAGTTGAACAGGGGGGGGAGGTACTACGAATTTTTCGAATTTTCACGATTGGTTTTAAACGCTCATATCTCCTAAACTAATGCGAATTTTGCAATTCCAAAAGCAGCGTCGCGTTTAGGGGAGTAAGTACATTCAGAAAAATGATCATTGGCCTCATTCGAACGAACAATACGGCTTACAGACGGTTTTTCTCTTTTCAGTAAATTTTCAATATTTGTGAAATACGGTCATTTTTGACTGGCTGTATCTTCTAAACTATTAACCCCAGGGGGCTGAAATCTGCACGGCAGATGAAGAGTACTCTTCTGTTTCCTTTCGTATTTACGACTGGTATTTTAAGTATGGCAAACGAAAGAAGAACGGCAACAATATACGTTACTTTTCGGGCTATAACTGCGCATTTTATGAACGTTTTTGCGAATTTAAAGAAAACGAAGCCACGGAGAGAAATATGATCTTCACCATTGTAATCGCCAATCAATTTCGAGTTAGGACGCTAGTTTCTAAAAGTTTCGGTGTCCGGTCGAAATTTGAAAAGTTCAACAGGGGGGTTAATACGAATTTTTCGAATTTTCAGGATTGGTTTTAAACGCTCATATCTCCTAAACTAATGCGAATTTTGCAATTCTAGAAGCACCGTCGCATTCAGGGTAGAAAGTACATTCAGTGAAATTATCATTCGCTTCATTCGGACGAAAAATACGGCATACAGACGGTTTTTCTCTTTCAGTAAATTTTCAGTATTTATTAAATACAGTCATTTTTTAATGGCTGTATCTTCTAAATTGTTAACCCCAGGGGGCTGAAATCTGCACGGCAGATGAAGAGTAGTCTTCTGTTTCCTTTCGTATTTACGACTGGTATTTTAAGTATGGCAAACGAAAGAAGAACGGCAACAATATACGTTGTTTTTCGGGCTATAACTGCGCATTTTATGAACGTTTTTGCGAATTTAAAGAAAACGAAGCCTCGGAGAGAAAAATGATCTTCATCATTGTAATCGCCATTAAATTTCCAGTTAGGACGCTACTTTCTAGAAGTTTCGGTGTCCGGTCGAAATTTGAAAAATTCAACTTGGGGGGGGGTATTACGAATTTTTCGAATTTTAAGGATTGGTTTAAACGCTCATATCTCCTAAACTAATGCGAATTTTGGACATCTACAAGCACCGTCGAATTCAGAGGAGTAAGTACATTCAGAAAAATCATCATTCGCTTCATTCGGACGAAAAATACGGCATACAGACGGTTTTTCTCTTTTCAGTAAATTTTCAATATTTTTGAAATACGGTCATTTTTGACTGGCTGTATCTTCTAAACTATTAATCCCAGGGGGCTGAAATCTGCACGGCAGATGAAGAGTACTCTTCTGTTTCCTTTTGTATTTACGACTGGTATTTTAAGTATGGCAAACGAAAGAAGAACGGCAACAATATACGTTGCTTTTCGGGCTAAAACTGCGCATTTTATGAACGTTTTTGCGAATTTATAGAACACGAAGCCTCACTGAGAAAAATGAACTTCACCATTGTAATCGCCTTTAAATTTCGAGTAAGGACGCTAGTTTTCAGAAGTTTCGGTGTCCGGTCGAAATTTGAAAAGTTCAACAGGGGGGGGTATTAA
Source organism: Teleogryllus occipitalis (assembly GCA_011170035.1). NCBI lineage: Eukaryota > Metazoa > Arthropoda > Insecta > Orthoptera > Gryllidae > Teleogryllus > Teleogryllus occipitalis. The sequence continues at coordinate 124,928 of BLKR01009335.1, forward strand.
CAACTTTCTGAATTTTCAGGATTGGTTTTAAACGCTCATATCTCCTAAACTAATGCGAATTTTGCAATTCTAAAAGCACCGTCGCGTTCAGGGGAGTGAGTACATTTAGAAAAATTATCATTCGCTTCATTCAAACGAAAAATACGGCCTACAGACGGTTTTTCTCTTTTCAGTAAATGTTCAATATTTCTGAAATACGGTCATTTTGACTGGCTGTATCTTCTAAACTATTAACCCCAGGGGGCTGAAATCTGCACGGCAGATGAAGAGTACTCTTCTGTTTCCTTTCGTATTTACGACTGGTATCTTAAGTATGGCAAACGAAAGAAGAACGGCAACACAATACGTTGCTTTTCGGGCTGAAACGGCGCATTTTATGAACGTTTTTGCGAATTTAAAGAAAACGAAGCCTCGGAGAGAAAAATGATCTTCACCATTGTAATCGCCATTAAATTTCGAGTTAGGACGCTAGTTTCTAGAAGTTTCGGTGTCCGGTCGAAATTTGAAAAGTTCAACAAGGGGGGTATGACGAATTTTTCGAATTTTCAGGATTGGTTTTAAACGCTTATATCTCCTAAACTAATGCGAATTTTGCATATCTAAAAACACCGTCGCGTTCAGGGCAGTAAGTACATTCAGAAAAATCGTCATTCGCTTTTTTCGGACGAAAAATTCGGCTTACAGACGGTTTTCCTCTTTTCAGTAAATTTTCAATATTTGTGAAATACGGTCATTTTTGACTGGCTGTATCTTCTAAACTATTAACCCCACGGAGCTCAAATCTGCACGGCAGATGAACAGTACTCTTCTGTTTCTTTTCTTACTTACGACTGGTATTTTAAGTATGGCAAACGAAAGAAGAAAGGCAACAATATACGTTGCTTTTCGGGCTAAAACTGCGCATTCTATGAAAGTTTTTGCGAATTTAAAGAAAAGGAAGTCTCGGAGAAAAAAATGATCTTTACCATTGTAATCGCCATTAAATTTCGAGTTAGAACGCTACTTTCTAGAAGTTTCGGTGTCCGGTCGAAATTTGACAAGTTCAACAGGGGGGGTATTACGAATTTTTCGAATTTTCAGGATTGGTTTTAAAAGCTCATATCTCCTAAACTAATGCGAATTTTGCAATTCCAAAAGCAGCGTCGCGTTCAGGGGAGTAAGTACATTTAGAAAAATGATCATTGGCCTCATTCGAACGAACAATACGGCTTACAGACGGTTTTTCTCTTTTCAGTAAATTTTCAATATTTGTGAAATACGGTCATTTTTGACTGGCTGTATCTTCTAAACTATTAACCCCAGGGGGGCTGAAATCTGCACGGCAGATGAAGAGTACTCTTCTGTTTCCTTTCGTATTTACGACTGGTATTTTAAGTATGGCAAACGAAAGAAGAACGGCAAAAATATACGTTGCTTTTCGGGCTAAAACTGCACATTTTATGAACGTTTTTGCGAATTTAAAGAAAACGAAGCCTCGGAGAGAAAAATGATCTTCACCATATTAATCGCCATTAAATTTCGAGTTAGGACGCTAGTTTCTAGAAGTTTCGGTGTCCGGTCGAAATTTGAAAAGTTCAACAAGGGGGGGGTATGACGAATTTTTCGAATTTTCAGGATTGGTTTTAAACGCTTATATCTCCTAAACTAATGCGAATATATCATATCTAAAAACACCGTCGCGTTCAGGGGAGTAAGTACATTCAGAAAAATCGTCATTCGCTTTTTTCGGACGAAAAATTCGGCTTACAGACGGTTTTCCTCTTTTCAGTAAATTTTCAATATTTGTGAAATACGGTCATTTTTGACTGGCTGTATCTTCTAAACTATTAACCCCACGGAGCTCAAATCTGCACGGCAGATGAACAGTACTCTTTTGTTTCTTTTCTTACTTACGACTGGTATTTTAAGTATGGCAAACGAAAGAAGAACGGCAACAATATACGTTGCTTTTCGGGCTAAAACTGCGCATTTTTTTTTTTTAAATTTATTTTAAGTCGCATCAACGGCTAGGTCATTAGCGACTAAATAAATACAATACATTATATTTTACATTGTCAATTTTTAGTTTTTACAATATATAGGTTACAATTGAGGTTACAGTACAGAGATGATATGGATATAAAAACAAAACTTAAACGTAAAAATTACATAACTGTTAATTACTACAAAAAAGGAATAGAAAATTACGTTATTCTAATATAATTAAATATTTCCTGAAATACCTATTTCATTACAAAATTTTAAAACATTACTTTGGTAAGTATTATCCCTTAGAATGTCACTAAATATTTCCTTATCAAAGAATTGAGGTCTAACAGAATTGAATTGGGGACATTCCTGGAGGATGTGATTAATGTTTAGCGGGCAATTGCAGGAGGTACATACTGGGATGGAATTTTTCTCTAGTATATGACTATGGGAAAATTTGGTGTGGCCGGATCTGATGCGTGAAAGAGTTATTTGTTCACGACGTGAGAGATTTTCATTAGTTTTGAGGGCAAAAAATTCACCAATTTTCTTATGCGTTGTGCTTGCTTTGAGATTGTTCCATTGGTTTGACCACATCTTTCTCATGACTTTGCCAGTAAACTTCACGTAATCCTCAATTGTGTAAGACATTTTGTTGTTTACTTTCTCTTCAAAGTCAATAAGCAACATAGGTGTGGGTGATCTGCTAATCGGAGTTCTTGCTTCTACATTCTTTGTAATGTGGATCACCACAGGTTGAATACACATGTCAGCTGTCTCTTTGCAGATTTCAAGCAGGTTGGTGAAGATTAATTGTAGGTAATTACTGGGTGAAACTTTAATGCCATTCGGTATATATGTTGATAAAATAATGCATTTTTTAGTTGGGTTGGATTTGACAAGGTTCATTGACATTAGGAAAGCATAATTGTAAGCGCTATTTTTACTTGCAAAGTTCCTAAACTTGATATGAAAGGTCTTCCATGGAGATTGGATGTATAAGCCCATTCTGTCTGTTTCCAGCGTATCTTGGATGTGGATGACATCGCGATCTTGATATTTATTGAGAATCTCGTTGAGGATAAGATCAGCGTCGGAGTCGTTCAAGTTAGAGTTGGAGAGATTCTTGGGAAAGGAATCGACAGTAAATTTTGGTGTGACCCAGGGAGGATATTTAGGTGTTCTATACCTTCCCACCGATATGTTTGGGAGGTTGTAGGCTCTGATTATATCTTTGGTGCTTTCGTAAAAGGGTTTTGGGTATGATTGTAGGTGGATGGGAGCAGATCTGATTGGTGGGTTAATATCATTGAGTATAATATTGTTATTGGATGAGGAGGCTTTGCTTATATATTTGATAGTCAGATAATCCCGTCGAAATTGCAGGGTTGGTTCTGAGGCTTCGATAAGGATGCTACCTGTTGGCGTTGTCTGGAAACATCCAGTACATATCCTAAGCGCTCTATTATGTACAGGATCCAATTTTTTGAGTAGGTTCTTTTTGGCTTTGTTATATATTATACACCCATAGTCGATTTTACTACGAACGATAGCTTTGTAAGTGAGGAGCAAGGTATGTTTGTCTGCGCCCCAGTTGTTATAGTTCATGCATTTTAGTAGATTTGTTCTTCTTTTGACATCAGTGATGAGATCTTTAATGTGCTCTTTCCAAGTATGCTTACAGTCAAAAATAAGACCAAGGATTCTAGTTGAATAGACTCTTCTTATTGCTACCTCTCCCATTTTTAGATTAAGATCTCCAGCTATATTTTGCCTAGATATCAGGATGCATTCGGACTTGGTTGGAGACATTATGAATCCTGAGCTTAGCGACCATTTATGTATTGAGTTCAATGCATCTTGTGTAATACTCTGCGTAGATGCGAGGTTCTTTCCTTTGCTGAGGATTATCATATCATCCGCATACTTGCGAATGATCGTAGGTGATATGATATACTGACCAGCATCCTTAATTGCGATCAAAAATAACGTTACACTTAGGGTGGATCCTTGTGGAAGTCCATTCTCCAGCTTGATTATTTCGGATAACTGGTTGTTAGCACGCACTTGAATACATCGATCACTAGTAAAATTCATGATAAAACTAAGAATGTTACCATTAATGCCGAT